>CABFVX010006663.1:0-37632 GCA_902151425.1 Timema shepardi
AGGGAGAATATGTAGATACCTTGAAACACCTCGGAGGGAGAATATGTAGATACCTTGAAACACCTCGGAGGGAGAATATGTAGATAACTTGAAACACCTCGGAGGGAGAATATGTAGATACCTTGAAACACCTCGGAGGGAGAATATTTAGATACCTTGAAATACCTCGGTGGGAGAATATTTAGATACCTTGAAATACCTCGGAGGGAGAATAAGAATACTAATACTTAGCACCGCGTCTTGTTACCCGTTCAGATTATACACTTATGTCCTAATTACGCCAGTGGGTTAGGAATTGAGAAGGTTGGATAAAGAGGAAGTGAACCCGCACTTGCGTGGAGGGAAAGTGGAAAGACAATTAGGGAAAACCACTCCAGTTCACCCGAGCGAGATTCGAACCTCGATCTCCCCGTCCTCGGAAGTTTAGCTCAACATGAAACTAGAACGTTAGCTAACTACACCGAGGTGGGTCCCACGCACCTTTAAGATATAGACATTCAAGAGTACTAAAATATTGTTATATGACGATCCTAAAGAAAATTAAAATATCGTAATATTTTGGTAGAAAGTTCCTTCTTAAAGGCTCTTTTGCGAACCTTAATCCAACTGTATAGGTTTTTTTTTAGTATTCCGGGAGGAAGAGACTTCCAGAACGTCATTTGTACAAAAATGATCCTACAGCCAAGCTAAGTCGATGAAATAACGTTCTAGCACAATGTTGATTATTTGAATATTTTTTATATGTATTTGCTACCATATCAGTGTACTTGATAGAGCCCCGATCCGTAAGGTCCCTAGTTCATGAAGTAGCAAATGCCGAGGGAGAACATGTGCGCAGAAGGATGACCATATCAGGCGAGGAAGGAGACCTGGTGAGGACTACCTCCGGCAAGGCAAGAAGCCATTCAATGTCCGAGAGGTTATATTGGGCTGGTACAGACAAAACGCAACATAAATACGTTATTTCACCATTTCGTATTCGATATAAAATACCCCCCTCTCTTTTGGATCACATTTTAGAACAAGTCTGCCATTAATTAATTTTTCTCAGCCTTTGGTTCTTAGTTATTCGTAAAATATATCATTATGATTTCCGCATAAAATATTATAGCACAAAATTATTAAAAGGGTTCTCATCTTATGTATTATCTAGTAAGAAAATTAAACTAGTTTTGTATCTAAAATATTTTTAATATATGTTAATTTAGCATATTATTTGAAATATCATTGGCTGAGCAAATTTAAATTTTTAAGGAACATTCTTAAACATATGTATAACAAATACGTACAATGCATTTGTAGCTTGCGAAAGTGGGTTTTGATTTATTCAAAATTTATCTACGGTTTTAAGTAAGATTAAAATAGTCCCATGGCTTCTTTGGTGCTGACTGACAGCTCACAGCTGACTTATGACAATCAAAATTTAGGTATATACCTAAATTTTGACTGTCAGAAGTGTCCGCAGCTAAACACATGTTTTTGCAGATCATTTGGTTCAGCGTAAGGATACATAATTTGTTTTAGTAACTTTTCAAACCTGTCAGCTGTACGCTGTCAATCAGCACCATTATTATATGTGGCCTGTAAAAAACGGAACGAACTAAACTTTTTACGGAACATACCAGAACAAACGAAGAATACATATTTTTAACAATAAAACAGTGTGGGAGCTAGACTGAAGCTGGTCTCTCGTGACAAAAAACAAAGTGGCACTAGTTCAGTTTCGGAAAGATCTCAATTAACTTGTTCTTAAATAAAAAGTTCATGCCATTTAAATGTAGCAAATGCAATCTATATAGCCCAAGTTTAAGTTCACTATGGCAGGTGTGTCATTTGCGGCCCGCGGACCACATGGGGTCCTATCCATAAAAATGTTTCACATGGGGCCTTTTGATAAACAAACATACAATGCAGTTCAAGCTTATAAAAAATGTTAGAGATAGAACGTGTAAGATTGACACCCCCTTTGGTGGCCTCATGATCTAAGCCGCTACTCTCACAATATATTAGATTGCTGAAGATGGGGTGATCGGGATTCAATCCCGGTTGGATGCACTGAGGGTGGTTTTTCCTAAACTGTTTACCTCTCTCCCTTAACTCAAATTTGGGTGCAATTCCTCTAAATCAAACTTTACTAATCCTTACCACGTTAGCATAATTAGTACAGAGGTGTATAACCAGAATGGCTAGTAAAACGCGGTGCTATATATAAAAACAATTGGAATTGGTCGTTATTTGGGTGTGTACCCAATTTTTACTCTTTGTTCAAGAGATCGATTCCCCAAAATGTGTAAATCATCTCACAAAATATGTGAACAGTTGTTTTCTATTACGAAAGGAACAAAACACCACCCACTTTAATGGCCGAATGTTCTAATTATAATAGACCAGACTGCTGGAAGACTGGGCTACCAAGGTTTGAATCTTGTTTGGGTATACTGAGTGATTTTTTCCAAATTTTTTTCCCTTCTGCCTTCACACAAATATGAGTATACTTCCTCTAAATATAACTTTTCTAATCCTTAAAACCATTAGCATAATTAGTACATAGGTGTATAACCCAAATGGATAGTAAGACACTGTCTTAAGAAAATTCAATGACAACATTATGACCTACGATTCAATAATAGCGTATCTTTATTTAACCTCTCGATGAGAGGCATTTTAATTTTAATTACATTTAGTGATAACATTATAGGAATTGAGTTCAGGAAGAGGGAAAAAAACATTTATGTAGGCAATACTTGCTATTGTTCAGTTTGTAAGCTGTTGTCTCGTCTTGTCTCAATATTAAACTTACAATTGGCCAAACTATTATTATACCCGTTGTTCCTTACAGATGTTTCTCACTTTGTACCGAGAGAATAAATTGACAATTCTTGATAACAAAGTACTCAAAAAAAAAATTGAGCCCAAGAGTGATGACCGAACGGAATGCAAGAAGTTACACAATGAAGAACTTATTGGCCTGGATGCATCCCCAAGCATATTAAAGACAAATCAAGCATGCGCAGGCTGAGGTGGGACGGGTAATGTAACACATATGGATGGTGATATACGTGGACAAAATATTTTAGTTGAGAAACCTGAAGATACAAGACTCTTGGTAGTCCAAGACGTCACAGAAAGGATAATATGAAAATATATGTGAAGGAGGTTGGTTGTAAAGTTAGGGTTTGAATGGCGGTGTTTTCAGGATAGGGTTGAATGGTAAGCTTACGCCATGGCAGCCATAAAATAGTGCTGATTTACATTTGGGGGGAGAGCTAAACCCCCACAGTAGCCCCCCCCCCCCTCCAGGCTACATGCCTGCAATCTGTGCTTGCACACATGTTTTGGTTACGCCGTGCTTCCAAGGTGAAGGTGAGCTACTTTGTTTCCCCTGCTTCGTCTATCTTTCTCTTCAAATGGTTTTCTCATTCTTTACCTTCTCATCTCGCAGAGCAACCAGCAGGTAGACAGTTTTTTTTATCTTTCCGAGTTTTTATTTCTTCTGTTATCGCTGTTGTTTTTTCCTCGCCCCCAGCTGATCGTCACATTCCAATCATTCAAAAGGTATCGGAGAAAAAAGGGGGGATTTTTGAAAGGGGAATAAAAAATCCTTTTAAAGAGAGTAGTAAAAAAAGCCAACCAGGTGCTCAACGTGAGCAGGGGGGCTCTCTGTCAGCTCATGTATGGGTGTGAGTAGCTGCAAGCGACCTTGTAGGACACACGCACATACCGCCAGAGTACCAACAATGTGTGTGTATGGGAGGGGGGTCATGCCCCCTTACTCTCCCTCCTTGGTACAGCTAGTGGAAAGGGTTGGGAAGAGGGGTACCTTGGAGTTAGGTTTCTTTCTTAGGTGCTCTCTATCGAGATATAATTTCAAAATACAAAAACAACAAAAAATGTGTCGGAAGCTTCTGTTTGGCTTGATATGTGTAAAACGAGTAGTGTTAACATCACGGATGATTTGAGTTTATAATATTCTCTAAACAAGTTTGTGGGATACCACGTGACCCTTGTCATATAGACATCTTTATACTCTTCTCGAACACGTCTTGTTACAAAGTTTATAGTCAGGTGGTCATCGGACAAATCTTTGAAGAGAAATACAAAAATAAATGTCGAGCAGCCAACAAATGCAAAAGTCACTAAAAATAAATCTTGTGGCAGCTGTAATACTATGATACACACCGGTGGCCGTGTGGTCTAAGGCTCTATACTCATTGCCTTTGGTCGACGTTAATGGAGAGATTAGGTTTAGAATAATTTTGTCAAGTGCAATTAGGGTTGTTTTTTATTAATAAAATTGTGTAATTTCTTTTATTTGACTCTATGCGCAAATGAAAGTGACTTTCCTCCAGACCTTTCACCTTGTCACCACTCATGAGTACACCCTTGTGTTGTATGCTTTAAGAACATAATATAAAGAAACACAGAAACACTACGTCCCATGAATGGCAAATAGCAAAATATATTAGGGGTGTGAAAGTACTTGACAATAATAAGTGTTCAAATCTAGTTTTAGTACCTCATGGAACTCGACCCAAAGATTTTAACAAATCTCTAAAAAATTAGTAATAGGAATTTTTGATTTTGTTCTAAAAAAAATTCGTTTTATAATTTAATTTAATTTTAGGATATAATTTTTTAAGGAGTCCCCCAATATTTCATTTGTCTAATTAAAAAAAATTGTAGACTAGTATTAAATTTATATAAAAATTTCGAAATAGTGTGATTATCCATTTTTCCAAACAAAAAAGGTATTAGGAAAATTACATGTGTAAATATTTATGGATTTGTAAAAGAAATTTACTTGAAATATTTATTGTAATGCAGGCTCTACAAATATTGTTTAACACTACTCAAACTGGAAAAAAAATATTTCATTCAAACCTGACTCGAAGGGGAAAAGGCCTATTCGCACTCCCCTATAACTTATATATATATTCTAGGGAATTACGAATAGGCCTTTTCCCCTTCGAGTCAGGTTTGAATGAAATAGTGTATATATATTATGCAGTAACGTTACATTTGGGAAAGACATGATAGTGAGCAGCGCTGCGTTAAGTGGGGTGGACGCATAACAACTATAAAAAGTGTTGTGCAACTTAGGTTGATGTGTAGAATAACCTGATTTTGATGGAAATATAGGAAACGTTAGTTAAGGTATTTGTTTTTCAGTTTTTATATTAACTTTTTTGGCCAAAATTAATAAGTTCTTAAATATCTGTCAAAGGTGTTCTGGAATTTCATCACTTTTTATCTTCATTTAAAAAGTTAGACAGCTAATACAATTATGCTCGTGACAAATATTCATCTGTAACTTTTGATATCAGCATGTGAAGAAAATTAAACTCTCTACTTGTATTAAAGCAATATTTGATTTATTTCGGCCAACAAAAGTTAAATTTACTTCAGCGCGTCTTTGGCTTCCAACATTAAGTCCCCACTAAATCTTTAAATGTAAATTAGTGATATGTGATCGTATGGTCTGACACCTTAGCTTAGTCAGTAGCGTGTTTGTTTACTGAGCTAAGGTTCCCAGGTTCGATTCCCAGCATGGCTGAAAAAAATTTATCATTAGTGATATGTGGGTTTACCCTTTCAGTGATGAATTAATGACCTGTTCTAGTCAACGCAAATGAAGCTACGACAGGCCTAGCAAGCTGGTAGTGGAAATTTTAAGGCTTGAATAAAAAAAACTGACCCAGGCTGGAAACGGTAACAGATGTAAGTGTAAATTGTAATTGTACTTTACCATCAAAGTGATGGCCATAATTATTTTGATTCAAATAAATATATCAAACAGTGACCATTTCTTTAGTTTACCATTTATTGAAGGATTCAAACCAAATATCACGAATTATTAATGTTCGACCCAGCTGGGGTTCATAGGTCAGTTAGCAAACCTACTACCAGTTTAATTACGGTGTCTTGTCGAATTAGACCTACACGCCTCGCGCCTGAACATAATGGGAGGTATTTCGGCCGCAGACCCTGGCCCAGATCATTCCACGGCCCACACGTACCTAGGACAGGTCCACAGCCACACCTGGGTCAGCAAGTGGGCCATGGGGCCCTCCCTAAACAAGTGCTCTCCATTACCATTGTCAAGAGGCGTCGTTAAAGACAATAACATCTTAGTTGATCTTCATGGTCTGTTGGTGGAGGGGTTGAGTGTAGATCTAGGAGGGGATGTTTTCAACACGAAATATGTATTCACATTTCTGTCGTTAGTGTTAGTTGAACTGTATACCTAGACGAGCCTATTTCGATCCTAGTTGATGTATATTAATATTACTAGCACTAGAGCTAATTGTTAGATTTTTACTGTTCTATGTTCTTTAAGCAGAGCTGATAGAATTTTAATCAAAATTCTGGTATGCCATTGGTCTATTCAAATTTATTATTTTAGTTGTTTCCTATTTATAAATGTCATTGCTTTCGGTTAGTTGAAGTTCAACAAACTCCTAGTAGCCTACATGCAATGAAAAAATTAGCAGATAATTTGTTTAGGAAATAAACTCCAAAATACCATACAGGCTACATAATTTATTAAGTTTTTTCAAAGTAAACACCAATTGTTGACTAACCACAGAAGGTTGATACTTGTAATTATTTTAGACTAAATTTGTAAACATAACTTTTGATTTCCCTCACACTTGAATATACTCCAGACAAACGCTTACTTCTATACTATAGATAGATATAAACTTCCTTTTAAACCAATTTTATTCACAGTAAAAACCACTTAGGAATTCCACCTCAAATATAGCGAGCCAGCAGTTTAATAAAGGAATTTTACCAAATATGGTTCAACGGCCTGTTTCAGTGCCATTATCACATGGACGTTTGTGGAATAGTGTTGCCTTTAAATAAAATACTATATAAATCAAATAAAAATATCACTTAAAAAAAAGACTAATAATAGCATTTTAAAAGGATAACTCGGTAATGACGTTATATCAATAACTGAGGATGTATAATTTTACTAACAGAGCCCCACTTTCATGGACACGTGGTATAAGGAGTCACTCACAGAGTAGACTATACTACCGATGACGGGGAGATGAGGGTTCTAATCCCGGTCGGGTGTACCGAGAGGTTTTCCCTTAATGGTTTTCCACCTTCTAAGCAAATGCGGATACACCTCTAAATTCAACCATCCTCGTCCCTAGCTCATTAGCTTAATTTAATACATATGGATACAACCCGAATTGTTAGTAAGGCGTGGTGCTATAAAAACAGAATAGTAATAAATCGGGGTGTTGATCCGTTCCGAATCATTCTCTTAAAGAAATTTTAAAAAATCTTCTAAAGTGTCTTTAGCAAATATCTTGATAACAGTGGTTTTCCTGTATATGTATTGGATTTACTTTAATGTATGCATACGTTAAATTAATATTTAGGCTACACCTGTAAAAAAGCTGATTGCCTCACATATGGACCCATAAAAGAATCCAGTAACATTTCCAAATAAGGTTCTCAATAACAGCTGCACTGTAGCTGCTTTGTATGTTGTTTTTGCACCCAGCTAGGTTATCCTTATATGTACTCTGATAAGGTGGGGACATTTAAGGGTGGTATAGTTTTAGTGGAAATGTACCTGAATTTGTATGAAGAGAATAGTAAACCATTTAGAAAATACCACCTTCAGCACACGCGTCCGGGATTCAAAATATCACCTCCCTGTCACTTATAGATATGGACTAGACCAAGGATTTCCATCTTAATAGCGCCCGAGGGCCACAATTTAATCCACTAATCTTTTAGTGGACCGCAACATAATAGGCTAATATTTGTCAGCTCATGAAATAGCGAGAACGGGTATTTTAATTGTAAATGAAAAAAGCTGTAATTTAAATCTGCTTGATTACATATCGAATATATTTTCCTACTAAAATATATTATCTTTGTTACGTTAATATAACACCGCAGATTTAATACAGAAATTAAACATAAACATCAATTGAAGCTTAAGAGGAACTTTTACACACAAGTCAAAACTTTGTTTCTTGACAAAAACATTACTTTTGCTATTGTAGAGTGTTTTTCCAAGAAACTTCGTTGGCCACGAAGGAAAAAAACCCATAGTGGGCCACGTGTGGTTGGCGAGTCACTAGTTGGAAGCCCCTAGACTAGGTCATATGGAATGGACGGCTTGGTCCTGGTTCTCAACATTTCCGACTAAACCTAAGCTAATTTAATCAGTAAATATTCCGCAAAAATATCTGCGTTGTTAAACCATATTAGGCGGAAGGCTTAGAAACTTAGGAAATTTTATTATTAGAGGCAAGTAAATAGAAGCGTCTGGAACTAAATGTATAGTATGTTTATTTTAAAAATATTTTTTTTTTTAGAATTTCAACTCTGATGAAATAGCACTTTGTAGCATCCTAAATTAAAATACTCTTAAAACTATATTACAGTCATTGTTTATTTTTTTAGTTTGAGCATTGAACACTTATAAGAATTTCAACACATACCAAGATTTTTTAGTGAAACAAACTCTTCGGTCACTGAGGTTTGAGAACAATATCGGATTGACTTAAGCATAACACAGCCAACGGATAAGTTCGTATATTCATCACGCGAACGGTTCTATATAATAAACAAACGTCTTTTCAGATTACATTCTGAACGAGTATTTGTATGAATATAGAAAAATGACACCAAAGACATGGATTTGAACCCTAGCCGTTTGGTTTTATGTGCCATCCCACTCTTAATATTTAAATACACATTTTCATATTTGATAATTTTTGATTTAGCATCATTTAATAGCCTAATATTATTTACAAAATGATTCGTTATTAACGCTAATATGGTTCACTGTTCTAAAAACCTTAAAACATTTAATTGTATACTTATTTTGTATGTACTTTTAACAGAGTTATCTTACTGCCTAGAAACCTTCGGACACTTAATTTTATACTGATCTTAAATATATTTTAGCAGCGTTAGTTGGCAAAGTTATCTTACTGCCTAGAAACCTTCAGACAATTATTTTAATGATCTTTAGATATACTTTTAACAAACATAGTTCCTTGGTTCCTATTTATAATCGATTTTAAAACTAAGTACATACTATTACATATTCATGTTGGGGAGCGATTTGTTCTGAATCGCAGAAATTTTAGATGAAAGTGATTTTTCACATTGAGAAGAGTTCAGCTCGGTAGTGTGGTTCCACTTTCATTCTCATTCACACACGTGCTTTAGACTGAAACCTGACCTTGAGACTTATTGATGCTTGCTGTATTGTCAATATACTTATTGTTACTGAGTAAACAATGCTAGATAAATGAGTACTTGCAGAACGAGGTGTGCTCTCTCATCTTGGGAATACGGGAATCAACATCCTTTGTGGTACATCTGGGTTATTTTTCCCACCAGAATGTGGTTTCTCAACTAGCCTTGTTAAAATTAACAGTATATTTCTTAAAAAATAAATTGGCAATATCAATCTTGTATCTTCATCTAGTGGGAAGAATTAAATGCTTTACTGTTGTTTTTTTAGCACCGCGTCTTACTAACTTTTCAGATTCTACATCCATGTACTAATAGCACTGATGGGTTAGGGATTAGTAAGGCTTAATTTAGAGGAAGTGTACCCACATTTACGTTACAGTTAAAACTATAACTAATATAATTTAGTGCAGTTGACATCAAAATAAGCTTTCTTTTGAATCAATATTTATATTATATAATTTATCAACTTTTTATTAATACTACACTTTGTTGCCATAACCAGTTGTAAGTCAGTCATTATATTTGGAGACCGGAAATCGACTCTTAATTCACCAATTTGATAATCGAACAAAATCAATTACCTAGCTATGAATGTGGGTTAAGGCGTCTTCCTAGTCTAGTTTATTTTGACGGGAAAGGAGAATTCGGGGCTCAAATCTAGGCTGGATGTGCTGAGGGCGATTTCCCCTAATGTTTTCCAACTATCCCTCCACGCAAATGCATGTGCGCTTCCTCTAAATGTTACCATATTCGTTTTTAACCTAATAGTGTCAATATGCGAATGGCCTGGTAAGATGCAATGCAAAATAAAATTATCCTGACTTATCAGAGTATACCATCACACCTAGCCCTGCTGTGAGTGTGCAAGGGTGCGGGGGCGTGTGTGTGTGTGTGCGCGCGCGCGCTTAGGAAAATACATCATCCTAGAGTTTTTAAGCAGATTGACGAAGCATTTCTTCCACAAAACCTATTCACCACAAACAAGGGTGGATCTAGGGCCCAATGTCGGGGGATTGATTTTTAAAAGGTTTCTTAAAATATAAATTAAATAATTTTCAATCAAGAATTTAATTTATAATAATTTTAATAATAATATTGGTAATTTATAGAAATTATTTTAATGTCTAGTAATAATAATAACATTAATAAAAAGTTTAAGGGGAGAAAAACAATTTGGACTAACAAATTTATAATTCGAATACCAAAAGCATAAAACAAGACACTTATGATAGAAATAGTAGCAAAATATGTATGCCTACATGGGCTTACTAGAAAAAATAGGTATTGTAATACAAATAACTGGCTATAATATTAAAGAGTTATAGTTTTAAGCCACTTGCTTTTCTGCTCATTAGAGTTTAGTTTATAGAGTTATTGAATAGGTACTATAGGAGATAGGGTAAGGGAGGTGTCAGTCATTCGTTACAAGATTAAGGGATTTTTTTTATAAAAGGGGGGTGTGCCCCCCTCTACCGATACACCATTGAGCACAAACTAAACCTAGAAGATTGCTATCGGATCACTTGATAATTTATTTAGCTACGCTATTTAAACTAAAGTTAATATCACTTACTCTTTGGCAATATGAACTTAGTTCATTGACACACAAAAGTACGCCACCTACCTAAAGTTGTAGATGTCACTAATGATAGATATTACCAATACTTCAATATTGACCACACAACATATGTTGGTATTTTTTTAACTGTCCTTTCTATGAAAATTGGACTGTACTTAAGTTTATAGGCCTATCATTACATACAAAAACACTGACAAAATCAGTTTACTTTTGTAAACTGTCGGTGATGTAAGGTCCAAATAAACCCAGAAAAAATAAACGGCCTGTTCTACCAAAATATACTAGACAGATATATTATAAAATGTATTTTATAAGAATTCACTGTTTTAACGTTTATTCTTCAACGTCTGCCTGCATCAAGCTCTATTAGTGTTCATTAACAGATGTAAAGAAGCTCTTTCTTTAGAAATAATCTCCATGGCAGCATCACGACTTCTGAAATCGCGTGCAGGGGACTCTTGTTTGTCATCGTGGCATTAGTGTGTGTAGGGTTGCATTGACAAACATGCAGGGGCTCGTGGACTAAGGCATCATCCTCGTCTTGTCTGATTTGCCGGTTACAGGGAGGTCGGGGTTTGAAACCCAGCCGAGTGCACCGAGGGTGATATTGATAATTGTTTTCCATTCTTGCTTCACAAAAATTGTGATTTATTTAATTTAAACTTTGCATTTTTATTGCTTACTCCGGTATTGTAAATACGGCCTACAAATAGACCGGACGGGTAATAAAAGGTAGTTAACGTACGTTTCTACTCAATTCAAAGTAATGCAACACATTTGACCAGATCCAAAAATTAAATAATTACTTTATAATTAAATAAATAGCAAACCCGTGCGCAAATAGCTTAGTTGTCAGGTAAAAATAGAAATAAATATAGAAAGAAGGACTGGAAGGTAGTGGGAGAATGTTTCCGTAGATGCGTATAGGGAGGGAAGGGCGACCTATAATCTTGAGGGGCTGGAGTGGTTCGGGTAATGTCTCAAGGATACCCCTCACCCGAGGATGGGCCCCGTATATTAGGCGATTTAAAAGATGCATCTGGGGAGGGGGTGGGTCGGAGGGGTCCTTTCCGATTTCCGGTAGTAAAAAAGTCTTAATTTTAATAGCGGTTGCACATCTTTAGGTCAACACATTTCTTATTAAAGTCCTCATTTCTCATTTTAGACTCATAAAATAGGTCGATTTTGGGTCCGATAAGAATATAAACTTTCTTATTAAAGATATAAATATCCCAATCTTTGTCTGGTTTGCTTCCTATTATTAGTACTTATGTGTTTCAAGACTTGATAAAATTATGTGGACAGACAGGGTGACAATTGAAGAATTTCTAAGAAGAGTGAGGGAGAAGAGAAACATTTTGGATATGATTTTTAAGCGCAAAGCAAACCGGATTGTACACATTCTTAGGAGGAACTGTCATCTGCATGACGTCATAGAACAAATGGTTGATGGAAAGATCTTAGAAAGGAGAAAGATTCAAATATTAGATGACTTGAAGGAAAGAAGAAAATTCTGGGAGCTAAAGGATGAGGCATTTGTGGTCCAAGTTCACTGACAAAAGAAATAAACCTGTCGTAAGACAGAACACATATATTTTTCAAGCGTTTAACACAATGTTGTAAAAAGGGGGGAAAAGATATAATATCTTTGGAGTACGCCTATATTTATATCCAAATCCCTTGTGGGCCCCATCATTCCTTTTTTCTCATCTTACAAAGCCCATATTCTGACTCCGCAACTAAAGTGGTTGTCGTCTGAAGACTAGCACTCTCGATAATTGGCCAAGGCCGGTCCTTGTGTAATTGTTTTAGTAGCTTTACCCATTCCTATTAAGAAATGTACTTCTTTGTTTCTAAGTATTTAATCTAAACCTGACTGCTAACCTGTTAACAGAGGTCACACCAAGGTCCAAGTTCCTCCACCTCCTTACCATCTATAAATTTGGAATATTAGAATAGTGAATCATTTATAGTTCATTTTAAGTCAAAATTATACATATTCATAGTGGTTTTAACTGAACACTTTCTATTTTAGCTTTAAATATATTGAAGGACACAGTGACTCAAAACTATTTGATCATAGATCATATTGACGCATTATTAGAATATTAACAATGTATAAGACTTGAGTAGACCAGGCGGACAGACAGGGTGTCTAATGAAGAAGTTCTAGGAAGATTGGGTGTGAAGAGAACCATTTGGAATGTGATTCTTCGGTGCAAAGCAAACTGGATCGGACACATCCTTTTAAGAAGAACGGTCTTCTTCTCAACGTCATGTAAGTAAAGGTTGAGTGAAAGAGGAGCTTAGGAAGGAGGATTCAAATACTGGTTGACTGGAAGGAAAGAAGAAAACTTTGGGAGTAGGGAGGAGGCAGATGACAGGGCACATTGGTGGTCTAAGTTTACTGACAAAAGGAATGAACTTGTTGTGAGTCAGAACACCTAATAATAACTATGGAATTTAATTAAATATGACAACTCGCACTGAATTTGCCCAAAGATAAATAGAACACCTTTGTAACTGATGATAATCGAACCTTGGCCATCCACGTGACCAAACTTGCCAATAGTCCTTTGTTCAAGAGTGCATGTCCCGACCCACTGAACCAATAAAGGTACAAAATATGGCAGTTCCCTCTTGGGTTCCAATTTGCCACCATATTTTGGCATCTCTGTGAGGTTAGTGTGCCCCCTCCTAATATAGCCATGAGTGACGTCACCCCTCACCCTGTGACGTGGGTCAGCCAGCGCAGTGGGACGGAGAAAGTCGTCACTAACGACAGACCTACCTACGCCGAGCAACCTCCCAGGAATTCCAAGCACGCGCTCGTTAAGTTTCCTCATTTACTTTTAGTCCATATCATTTCTAATCTAAATACATTATTTTCAGAGCGCTTTTAATGAATCGTGATGGAACTGACAAATTAAAATAACTAGATATTGTGTTCCTAATTTTATCTATTTATTTATTTTGCATAGTGTCTTATTATCCGTTTGGGTTATACGTCTATGTACTAATTACACTTATGTGCGAGGGATTATCACGTTCTAATTTAAAGGAAGTGCACCCACATTTGCGTGGAGGTAGTGGAAAGTCATTTAGGGGAAAAAAACACCCTCAGTGCACCCAACCGGGATTGAACCCAAATCTCCCCGACATCGGTGGTATAGTGCAGCACGAGAGTAGCACGCTAGACCATTCAACCAGCGAAACGGATTAGGTTTAAAGTTGGATTATAGATAATTAGTTTTAAGTGGGTATCAATGGCTTTAAATATGCATCATAGTGAAATTAGACTAGAAGGAAAAATTACTATGATTTTTATCCACCCCCCAAGTCTCACTCACTACCTGATCGGTTTATACGCACATGTATTAAGGTGGGGTGGAAAGGTAATCCTACGTGAGAAACCGCTAATGCGTTTGCAGTTTTTATGGCAAAACTTGTTTTTGGACAAAATAAATAACTATAGCTCTAGTATAAACATAGATTATAATTTTCTTCACATATTAAAAAGAATAGTTCTGATTATCTGTCATGGATCTCCTGGAATTAAATGACAGCCTTTTCTCTTCGTTTAAAAAGTTTGTCATCTAATGCCGCTAAGCTCATGACCAACATTCAACAATTGTTGATATCACCATGTGAAGAAAATTAAACTTTGTATTGGAGAGAAATATTTGATTATTAAAAAAAAAAGTTTTGTCTTAAAACTGCAAAAACTCTGGCCCATTCTCGCGTCCCTTTCCACCCCACGTGGCGCTAATATGGTAGGGATAAGATAGTTTTGAATTAAAGATTAAGAGTACTTTAATCTGTGTGGAGGGAGAGTGCAAACCCATTTAGGAAAAATATACCTTCTCTACACCCGACCCGGATTCGAACCCCAACCACCCTGTCATCGGCAGGCCAGTCTAACGCGAGTGTGACGCCTTAAACCAAGGGTTGGCATTTTTTTGTCCCTATAGATTTATAGACTTACAGAAGGTAGCGAAATCTCTGGTGTTTCTCCACTCTACTTTAGATTTTACCCACCTCGGTGGCGTAGTTGGCTAACGTGCTAGTTTAGTCTTAAGCCAGACTGCCGAGGACGGGGAGATCGAGGTTCGAATCTTGGTCTGGTGAACTGGGTGGGGTTTTATCTAAATGGTTTTCCACTCTCCCT
The DNA here is from genome assembly GCA_902151425.1 of Timema shepardi. Taxonomy (NCBI): domain Eukaryota; kingdom Metazoa; phylum Arthropoda; class Insecta; order Phasmatodea; family Timematidae; genus Timema; species Timema shepardi. The sequence goes on from CABFVX010006663.1 coordinate 14,988, forward strand.
CCACTCAAATGTGGGTTCACTTCCTATAAATTCAACCTTCCCAATTCCGAACCTATTAGCGTAATTAGTCCTAATGCTACCGAGCGGGTATCAATACGTGGCGCTAAATAAATAAATAATTTAGATTTATTTTTAGTCTATAAACTCTTGTATTTATTAATTAAATTTAATCTTCCCTCGAATATTTGTCTTCAACTTTATAGAAACAAATATAGAATAGAAAAAAATATATGTTTTAACTATAAAATCTCTTATAACATTTTGGCCACACTCAACTATTATTAGGAAGTACTTGACCTATTTGCGAGTTCAAAAGATAGACTTTCAATGGCGATGTTACTTTTTACACGATCAATTGAAAATTGAAAATTGCCTAGCCCATCTGGTCACTGAAGTGGTTTTTTTTTATCGTAGTAGACTGATGTCATTCATGCAGGCCCCCCTCCTGTATCAACATTATTACGTGTCGCCGCAAAACAACTTTCCTAATTACGGCGTTGAATGTTGCCGCTCCACATATGACCGGCACACGCCAAACAAAATCTTACTCTGTTATTATTTGTTGAGGGCCTCTGCCGGTACACACCCAAACCTCAACTAATACGGGTGTGACGTAACCCGCGAGAGGAGAGATTTTATTCGGATGATTACGGAGAAGAACCAACAGGCCAGACTTGCAATGACAATTAACCTCCCAAATATGGCGGGTCCAGTAGTTACGTCAGTTCCTGCTCGTGATGTTCTTAGGTATGGGGTACACACACACGTTCATTGACACTTCAGTAAACAAATGTTGGGTTGATGGCATCGTAATGTTCTTACACAATTTTGGCTAAAAGGGCGGCAAACAAGTCCATAACTGAAGTTTTTTTTATTATTCATTACATTTAATAATCAAATGGCCAAAGCTATTATGTATGCTTTTAGTAAGGATTACTCCATCTAGATATCATATTCCGAAAATTGAAAAATTACACCTGGGCACTGGAATCGAATCTGGGACCTTTGGATTAGTACGCCAATGCTCTTACCACTGAGATATCCAGGAATCGTCCCATGACCAGGATCATTCTTCATTGATATTTTAGGATAGCGCGCGGAACTCATCGGCTATAATAAATGTGTGATTTTATAAAGATTAAGATTTTCGCACGTCCTTCATAGACTCTGCCTTAAAATATGAGTGAAGAATGACCCTGGACATGGAACAATTCCTGGATAGCTCAGTGGTTGGAGCATTGGTGTACTAAGCCAAAGGTCCTGGGCTAAACTCCCATGTCCAGGTGTGATTTTTCAATTTTCAGAACATTACATTTAACATACCAACCGGCCTCGTGGTAAAATGTTCAATGGCTCTGGCTAGTGTCCTAGAGGTCTCGGGTTCTATTTCCGGCTGCTATCGGTGGATTTTCCTCAAAAAAGGGAATAGCTCCCATGGTTACCTGGGTTTGGTTAGTTATATTCCATTCACGATAAGTTTTTACCTGGATGACAGTTCGATAGTCATATGTTTAGGTTTTGGGTTGCCAACACTTTTAAAAGATCACAGTTTTGTTATAAATATAAAGATCTTTAATTACCTGTTATATATTAAATTTAAAATAACGTAAACTTAAGTATTCTCATACTATTTCATTTTTTTAAATTCCTTTTTGTCCAACTATAAAAAATATTTTAAACATAATTAAAAGTACTTATTTTTAGTTTTGGAACGTTACTGATTTTGTGTAATATAGTGTATACATCAATACCTTTTTAATACAGGCATCGTATTTACTTGGAAAAGAGAATTGTCATTTTTGTACATACAATACACGATTTTATTATTATTTTACCGTATTTTGAAATATTTAACTGAATAAAGTATTTTCATCAACTGCGTGTCTGCATCATTGTAAAAAACTTGTTTACCGTTATGTTCAATCATATGGGTTAAAATTCGTCAGTCGCCATTTTGAGGCTATGTTCGTTAGAATTTTTGTGAAAGTGGTGTTAATATTTTTTAAGGGGAATAAAACTAAAAATAAACTTTTTGTTCGACCTCAAATACATATCCACAGTAATTTAGACCAATATTATTTATATAACTATCACATTAATATATTACCATCTGTTTTCATTAGTCATCCAAAGTGATAATGTCAGCTGTTGGCGTAGTGATATATTAGGGAGTTACTTCTAGTAACATTTCGAGCTGTCATTCAGGTAAACTTAGCTCGTGAATGCCTTATAGGCTAGTTAGGCTTAAGCTAGGTTAAGACCATCATTTGCCTCACACCCTCATATTCACTGTCACCTCATCTCATCTCATCGGGACATGGAAAGAGTCTCAAAGGAAAGGATGTACGATTAGTACATTCGGGCGTCCCCTGGGCAAAGGTTCATTGGCACCGGCTATTTCCACGAATGGGCTACAGATTGATAGATACACCATTATTATGATATAACAATGTTCATGTGTTTTTTTTGCATCACGTCTTACTACCTACCTGTTCCGATTATACGCTTGTATTATTACGCTAATGGGAAAGACGTTTACTCGCATTTGCGTGGAGGGAGTGAAATACCATTTTGTAAAAACACCCTCAGTGCACTCGATTGAGATTTTGAAACTCGATCTCCTCGTCAACAGTCTAGCCTGTTTTCAGAGTGACGCATTAGACCATGCATCTACTGAAGTGGGTCACAAGCAAAATTACAATTGTACAAATGAAAGCCTAAAGTCACCCCTTAGTTGGATGTGTTACAAATGGTGGGTCACAATACCCAGTGATTTCCACACATCCATCACGTACTTATGCCCTTACGGCCGTCGCGTACTTATGCCCTTAAGTTAATAATAATAATATTTAGCACCGCGTCTTACTAACCGTTCGGGTTATACGCTTTAAGTACTAATTACGCTAATGGATTAGGAATTAGGGAAGGTTGTATTAGAGGAAGTGAGCCCGCAATTGCGTGGAGGGAGAGTGGAAAACCATTTAGGAAAAACCACCCCCAGTTCACCCGACAAAGATTCGAACCTCGATCTCCCCGCCCTCAGCAGTCAAGCTCAACACAAGCGCGTTAGCCAACTACGCCACCGAGGCGGGTTACCTTAAGTTATGCGTGAAGAATGACCCATGGCAAAGGACGTACCCAGGCTAGTTCAATGGTGATAAAAAAAAATCCTCCGCCAATCCATCTTTCATTAATTTTTTTCCCCACATTCTCACATAGCCACGTCTTACCAATTGTCTTAGCTAGCTACTTTTTTCTATCTATTATTTAATCAATTTAAAGATTTTTGTTTATTTAAAACACTAAAGGCCGCTTTTGTGTGTGTGCTCACCTAAAACATATTCATAATCCTACATGAGCTGTCCCTCCCACACCCTTTCAACCTGGCAACAATTGAGAGAACGCGCAACGGTGGCTGCATGGTCTAAGGTGCTGAGCTCTCAATAGACTAGACTGTCGATGACGGGGAGATAGTGGATCGATCTTGGTCGGATGTACCTAGGGGTTTTTCCTAAATGGCTTACTATACTCTCTACACGCAAATGCGGGTACACTTACTATAGATTTAACCTTCCTAATACCCAAAAAATCAGCGTAATTAATACACAAGCGTATAACTTGAGTGGGTATTAAAAAAATATAAAATATTGAACTGGCCCGAACACAAACGAAGTTTCCCAAATCTCTAGTTACGATTATAACCATGGGTTTGATGTTAAATCCCCGGTACAAAGATATTTGAGACCGAAAGGGCATATTGTTGTTTTTAAACTTAATTAAAATACATGAATGACAACCTCGAGGTAGACGCTCGCTCCTCTTACAAAGGTCTTTCAAACGTGGCGCGCGAAATAGTGGCAACGCGACTAGGCTGTTCTCATGCGCGCTACAAGGCTCCTACGTACATTCAAGATTACTATCACGTGACATCAATTCATACACGTTCAGTCTCACCCCTAGTCTCTATCTGAACCTGGCGACCTCTGGTATGCATGTTAACGACACACGGTCGTTAAGTGATAGTACAAGCATATTTTTAACGGCTACATCGTATTGGTCTTAAGTCTAGTGTAACATTTTATATTATATTCCATTTATATATTCTCAAAACAGTATTTGAACTAGGAAAAAAAAGTACCTTTTCCTAGCGCTGTGTCTTATTAACCGTTCGAGCTATACGCTTATGTACTAATTACGCTTATTGTTTTAGGGATTATGAAGGTTAATATAAAAGAATTGCAACTAAACTTGCGTGGAGGGGGAGTGAAAAACCATTTTGGAAAAATCCACAGTACAACCACCTGAGATTCGAACTTTGATCTCCCCGTCATCAGCAGTCTAGTCTGTTGTAAGAGTCCGCGGTCTCGGCATAGATTAATCTGATTGCCAAACCCTTCCTTCACCTCTAACAAGACGTGTATTAATCACAACTTGTGAATGTGTGGGATGCCAGGCCTCCACCGTGGTTCGGATCCCACGTTAAACTGTGTCCTCCATTTTATCTAACAATCCCCATACCATTACAAATTAGTGTAAGTGCGTATAACCTGAACGGGTAGTAAGACGTGGTGCTAATAATAATAATAATAATAATAATGATGATAATGTAAGAGTAGTATCTTAGACCAGACGCCCACTGAAGATAATATAATAAAAAAAATTGTTTTACCAAAAATACATTAACATCTTTTGTTGAATAATTTTTTAATCAACATTTAATTTCTATATTTAAGCCTAATTTCCATATGAAAGTATTTGTTGTTTTTTAAATAGGGTTTTCAGGCAATAAATATGTATGGAATGCCAGAACCTGGCTCCTCCTGATCATGGTAAGGGCTGAACCAGTCCTACCACGCTTGCTAAAGCTCCCCTTTAAATTCCGATAATTCCGATAAATGGACCCGTGGAGCGCCCTAAAGACTAATATCGGCGTTTTCCCTACAACACCAATGCACTCACACCTTGAATTTACTTTAAATGATTTAGTCATTCTAGTTGATGATAAGATTTATTTTGTTGAGTAAGGATCAGAAAGAAGCGATAGGGAAATATAGGGAAGGACCAAATCTATAGCTCAGTGTTAACTGTGGCCGCTGGAAAATGTTAACACAGTTCACACTTTAGTATGCTGCCCTGCCACTGGATGAAATGAACACAGTACGCCAGAGCCGCAACTATCCGGCCTATCAACTATCCAGCCCTCCGTATTATCTGGCACAATGCTCGGTGTTAAACAAATGAAGCAAACAATTTTTTGAAACTAATCCAAGTGATTTTTTTTTCCAAACTTTTCACGTATTTTTTAAAAACTTGTTTTATTTGGCTCTATACAATTTAAAACAATATAAAACATCTGATGTTTCATTTCCAAAATAAAGTTCTATATTGTAAATAGTTTTTTTTTAATTTCTCGTTTAATTTTTACTGTTTACCTAAAATTACTCTATTCCTATTTTACATCGCAATCAGAAAATTGTCCCATTCGATTAAAACAAAGTTAAATGTTCCGTGATAGTTAAAAACAAAATCAGGCAAACCCATATTAAAAATTATTTACTCTCAGATTTCGTATTATCCCACTATGAATACAGCCACTTTAGGCCGGATAGGTACTACTTTAGTGTACACACTTTGCATTTACTAAAATATTCTGGTCGATAATTATAGTATATTTATTTTCTTAAATAAGGATAGGAAATAAGTTATCTCTGACCTGAAATACAAGGGTTAATAAACCACGCGATGAATTGGAGGTATGATTTATTTCCAAAGCCTAGACTGCCCAAACCCCATCCAAAGATATTCTTATGTATTTCCCTGAAATTCGCTTATCACTTCCATTTTTTTATCCAGGAAGTTTTGTAGTTATTTTTTTTCCTACTTGAAAAGTTCTGATAAAAGTAAACTTAGGCCAAGACATTGGGATAAAACTAAGATTTATTTAAGGTTTGTATTCTTACTGTTTTTATTCCAAAAACTTCTTGCCACATTATTTAGTTTAATTTTCTAGATAATGTTATCTCAACAGTTTTTTCACGGAATTTGACCAAGGGTTTTTCCTTTCATTTAATCTTGCTAGATTCCGGTAAGTCCATTACAATTTTCTGAGAACTGTTGGGGTTAGTTTACGTTTCTTCTGAAACATTATTTTATTCATTCGACTAAAGACGGGGTTTGTTGTAAAAACAACAGAATATTACTCATTATTAGCTCTAGGCATTTCTAACTCGAAAGTTCTTTGCCGCACTTGCAAAGTATGCCACCTACCCCTATTTTGAGCTAGTTCTATTTAGTCCACTTTACACCCTTTCTCATGTTATCTCCCCATCTTTGTCTAGGTCTTCCCAACTGTCTCTACTCATTGGGTTTGCCACTCAGTACTCTGAACACAGTTCTAGATTCTCCCAATCACGCTGAATGTCACCCACCCTAATCTAAGAGACTTGATTATTCTAACAATATATTGAGATGAATACAAGGTGTGTAACTCATCATTTTGTAACTTCCTCCACATACCACTATCTTTATACCTTTTTACACCGAATTTCTTTCAAGCGACTTGTTTTCGAACACCTTATATTTATTTTTAAGTCGTACAATAATGGACCCTATATCGCGCAACCTTCCATCCCAGCTTAGTCATTCATCGTAGGACTTGACAACAATAAAAATTGTTAATAGTGTATCAGACATTTATCACCACCTTAGATAGACTGTGACTCAACCCTTTTATGATCGAAATGGGTTTTTCTTCCCATGCTGTTAAATCAAGTGGACTACTACTGCTGATTCCTAGAAGTACGGTTCCAGGTACCTCCTTCATGAGTTAAATGTGCCTCTTAAAACCATTATTCAAACGGTATGTTCAGGCACTATTGCCTCCCAAAGGCGGCGGTGCACTAAAGCCGCGGCTGAGGTATGCAGTAGTGGCATCACGTCTGTGTTTGAGAGGTTGCCTCTCCCAGGGCAATGTTCCTGTCCTACCTTCCCGGCACAGGAACAGGCTGGAGAAAGGAGGTTAGAACCTAGAGCAGGTCACTGATCCCCTTTTAGCGTGGACGACTCGTCTTGGCTCTTTCTTTATATCCGTGAGCGCATTCCTTGAGTAAGTAATCGATTCTGTGGATAGGAAATATTTTAATTTATTCCAATTTAAAGATCTAGATTACAGAATTAATTTTTGCCAGAACGCTTCAGCAATCATTCAAAGCTCTATACCAAATGTTCACCAATACGCTGACGGAAATGTGACCTTTGAGTGTTTAATGCGATTTTATATTAGTATATTAAGTGTTATGTCCATTGCTTTACCTAACAACATAATCTTTACGATAGTGGTGGAATTTTTATCTTGTTAAGCACATAGCTTAATTTACTAAGATAATACTGAGTAATATAATACAGATATGCGGGAGCATTAATTTTAGTTAATTGTGATGTTTATATTTTGATCTTAAAATTTATGCAAATAATATAGGTATGTGAATAAAATTGAGCCTAAGAAATCAATTAAAAACCTTATCAAAGTGAAAAATATCTCATTTCCTAAATAAGGTAGAAATATAAAGTTATATTTTCAATATAAAATAAAACCAAAATTACTAAAAACACAACGTGACACTAATATAGGCCTATTTGTTTTAGCACTGCGTCTTGCTACATATTCTTGATATGCGCTTATGTACGAATCACGCTAATGCGTTCAGGTGAGAAAGGTTGAATTTAGAAGTATGACCTATTTGCTTGAAGAAAGTGGGGAAACCAGTTAGGGAAAATAACACCATGGTACGTACATCCGACCGGGATTGAACCACAATCTCCCCATCTGCGGCATTCTAGTCTATTGCTAGAGTAGTGCCTTAGACCATGCGGCCACCGAAAGGGGTACTTGGGAAATGAGATTGATATTAATCAGATAAGCTCTTTTCACCGATTTTATATTGGGTGTGCTTTACCAATCCCATGTCTGATGTAATTCGCTGAGTCTATGAAAAGTTTGGTTTGGTCGGACGAAGATCAATTATTCTTAAGCCGGACGTGATTTGTTGACTCTGCGTCAGGTTTGGTTTGATTATAAACGTCTAGCTTGTAATTTTAATTGGTTTTCAACAGTCAAACTCAATCCTTTTTTCCCTCGTATCCCATTTCCAGAAATGTGCATTAATTAAAAGTTGTTTAAATGGAATCTCTGCGTGTAAAAGGCCTATTAAACCCTTTAAAAACACCAGAGGGCTTTGCGTGTTGGGGTCTTGTTACTGTAAAAGCGTCATACTCTCGACACTTTTACTTATCTCAACAAATAATACAGGGTGGGGTTGAAACAATTAAACTATTAGTAACTTAAATAACACTTTAATTGAAAAGTAAATATTCACTTGCTAAATAGAAGCTAACTACATACTGCACTATGCACTTTTTGAAGATGGCACTTAAGCGAGTTCCAATGGACGTCAGACAAATCTCAGTACGTTATCCATCACTTTCCTCACCATAGATCATCCAATATTTTCCACCCCGACCTGTACCTTATCGAACATGTTTTTTGAACATTATGTTTGATATAACGTATGCACACATTAAAATGACACAGTAATTCTCTGTTGTAAATGTTTGACTTGAAACGAGACCCCGTGAAAGTCCCGAAGGCCAATTGTCTTAAAGGCAAACACTAAAAGTGATAGTAAATAGTAATTTAACGCAAAGTATGTTTTGTATAAGTTTTTGTGAATAAATTTTTAAATTTAAATGGACGCACTTGTGATTTAAAAAAATTGTACGGTGCACCGCACAAACTTTCTCTCGCTTTTATCTTAAAATAAACATTTACCAAAAACTCGCATGATTTGTGAAACGAAATAAAAGATATATATTGTTATAGAGACATTACATACAGCAAAAGTCATAAATGAAATAATATACACTTTTGCTTACTCTATGGCATTATAAACTAGTGGCATTGTTACAGAAACGTTCAGACAAGAGAAACATCTTTGTTCACCAAAGACTATAAAAATAAAATTAATTCGTTTTCAAAGACCTGAATTAAAAAGAATATTTGCATATAGCTAAGAAACAATTGGTTTTAGAAAAAATATATTTCAAATAAAAGGTTTTTATCTTTAATAGCACTACAATTGAAGGGCTTATCGCAGTATAGTGACAAGCCACATTATGGAGAAACTGAGATGTAGGGATTTTAAAAGTTTGAAAAATATATAAACATAATTATATAAATATTTTTGTTGATTTAACTATTGTCGAACAAAACAAATAGGAACCCTTATGCGCATTTACTTTTGTAGCTATGGTGTAATTTAATACTTGAAATAATAATAATAATTGTATCCAATTATATGAAAGTTTGTCACTTTATTGCTCTTCTGATTATTTACTGAATATGAGCATTATTTACTATGACAATGCACCTATTTTTGTGTCTTATGATATTATTGCGTTTTCGATTACTTTTTTTAAAGAAAGAAAAATGATGGTGAATAGTGGCAGTAAAATTATTATTGTGTACATAAAAGTCATTTTACTAACATTAAAAGCTTGTTAAAAATTAATCTTGGTAAACAGTTGTTTAGATTACATTTAACATGTAATTTTTACGAGGATAAAAACTAATTAGTAACTGTAAATAACATACAAAATACAGTTTCTTTAAAATTTCACAGTTAACTTGATCAATATTTCCACATTGGCATCTTTATCATTGTCAGGTTTGAGTCTGTTGTAAAATTTGTGGAGGACAGGAGGAACAAAAAGGAGACTCACATCATCCAACTTCTTGTTAATCTTCAATGGTGCTCTATATTTTGGCAGCAGATTGTGTAGTTCTCCACCTACAGGTCTACCAACTCTGGAGAACTTCGTAGTCTTCATTCAGCCTATGGCGGATGAGTGTTTCCAGATATCAATAAAATAAAAATTCGGAATATCCTCAAGGCGTTGTTCTTTGACGAATTGATGCTAACGAGATATCATAGCCCAATTCTTATTTTGACCTGGCCTGTTGTAATGTATTGATTTGGACTAATCTAAATTATGTAAAAAGTCATGGATGAAGGTAATTTTTCTTTAAAGTAATATAGGTAGAGTATCCTTTTAAGATTCATCCATGAACAAACACGCGTTTCTTAGAATGAGGTGAAAGGGACTTCACCCTAAAATATATTTTTTATACCTTCTTTCTTGTTAAAATAGTAACTGCGTCAATTCCTGTTGAAGGGAGCACGCCATTTCTTCATACCAATAAGAAGCTAGCCATCATAAAACGTGTCGCCAGGACTCTGTCCATTGGTTAGTTTTTACTTTGTTGACTAAGGGAGAGAATGCAAGGAGGTATGTCATATATAGACCATAGTGCGTATGTTTATAGACAGTATTCAGAACAAGGCAGTAGTAGCACACTATATTCAGTACAGTATAGTAATAGCAATCGACGACGACGATGGGGAGAACGATCTCCGGGACCTTGCTCACAGTCCAACACATTATAATATAAGTCACTTCAATATCACAAGTGTGCAGTGATAACAAACATTTAACTGAAATATGTGCAAATAATTTACTGGTGTAATTAAAATAAACCGTGTGTGAAATAACAGCCAACAACATTTCTCTTTCTTTAATAATATTAATACCGATTTAATTAGTGCTCGAACACGGGGCTATAGACAGCTGATTAGACGGTATNTTATACAACCTATATAAAACATCACATCATCTTTTATCTGGGAATTAATCCGTTGTGTATCAATTCACACCCAAATTAGGGTGATTGATCGCATAGTTATTACGATCGACGCCCAAAGAGCGGCGTATTTATACCGTATTGTTACAATTGACGCCCAAAAGCGTGGCGCATTTTATTACGTATTATTACAATTTACGCCCAAAAGCGTGGCGCATTTTATTACGTATTATTACAATGTCCGTAAAGACAGTGAATTCTTCTGATTGAGGATTTTCTACAAGAAATTAGAGAATGACACTAGGATCTCTTCACTTCCTCTCTTTGCGATGTCTTCAGTCCATGTATACATGTACCTTTGTCCGTTTCCACAATCATGGACTTTTAAGGTTGTACAGCTACAATTTTCTGCAGTAAAAAGCCTGCCCTGCTGTGAGTTTAGGAACTGGAAGAGATTGTTTTAGATCAAAGCTGATTACGGGTTTCTTAGGATTGAATTTTTGAGAACGTTGATGAATCAAAAAAAAAATGTCAGGCATGCAACAAGATTATTTTGCGATACTAGCACTATCTATTGAGATATTTGCATAGATATTAGATACAGAAACACTGGTTTCAAAAATAAGAAACTCACTTTTCTTGAAGTGTCTTTAGTCATTATAAAACTAGTATAAAAATAGACTTGACCTGCATTTGGGTTTTCGAGTCAGTGTCCAACCTTAAACCTGTTTTTCAAGAAGTGATGGGAAAAAAGTTTTCATTTATCTCACTAATACCACACCCAAATGAATAAATTTGAATTTTCTCATAATTAATAAATTTTCATGTAGGCCTAACTAACCTTTTTTGTTAACTATTACTATTATAGTCATTATTAGTATATTGCAACTAGTTAGTGTAAAAATAAAAGTATGTAAAAATACATTTGACTCGGATTTACTGTGCCAAATTCTCAGTTTTGTAGGTTTTCTAAAATGAATTATCAATATAGGGAGTGGGAGGTGTTATTTTCTATACATAGGATAGATTAGATTGTAATTATTAGATAAAACGGGGGTCTGCTTATCTCGGAGCCTCTGTGGGGTCATGAGTGGTAACTAATTTGGATCCACTGCCCTAAAAATTTCTTAAATGTGTCTTTTTCTTTTGGCACTGCGTCCTACAACCTATCGTGTACTAATGGCGTTAATATGGTAGGGATCAGAAAGGTTGAATTTAAATTAAATGTACTCACATTTGTGTGGAAAGAGTGGAAAACCAGCTAGGAAAAAATTCAATATACCTTACCGGTATTTGAGCCACGATCTTCCCATCAACTACCTTTTGCGCAAGACCCCATGGCCCCCAAAGTAGGAACATGTGTCATTTAATTTTATACAGACTAAATTAATTAAAACATTGTCAATACACTTCTTTTTTTTTATAAATGTGTGCTATGTTTACCCGTGCCTTACTAATAGTTCGGATTATATTGATTTTAATTGCGCTAATATTGTCGGGATGAAGAAGAAAGGCACTAGAGATTAAGAAACTATTTAGTAAACCAGTACAATTAAGATATTTGATCCCCGACCCGCCCCTCAACAACAAACTAGATTAAAATAGTTTTGACATTTAGTCCGTATGTAGGCGGGCTTACGTTTGTTAAAGTTGTACGTAGAGCCCACAAACTATTGAAAACTTACACAAAAGATGAAAAATAAAAGGGTAGCTGAGAGAAAATGCACCAACAATGGTGTGATGAGAGGATGAGTAAAATATATTAAAAAATGAATTACTAAACCATTCCCATCGCACATAACCGGGATTAAAACTCCAACCAATTCATCAACGATGACCACATGCAGTGTGAGTTTAATTTATTAAATTTCATGTATTTTTCTAAGGACAGCTTTTTTTACCTGCACTTTTAAATACCCATTAAATAAATGGATCACATAGAAAAAAGAATTTCTTAAGTTTATATTCAGACCATGTTCATTTTATTGCCCGATTTATACTCAAAATAAAGGGCAATGATGCAACCCTTAGGCCTTATAATACTGAAAGATATTTTTATCTACAAAATAGAATGATTGAAAACCACATTATATTGGATTAATATTCTCTGTGGTCTAGTGATTAAAGTTCCTGGCTACAAAAACAGAGGTACTGGGTTTGATCCCCGGTGCTTTCAGAACTTTCTGTGAAGCGGTGGGTCTGGAACGTGGTCAACTCAGCCTCGTGAGGACAATGAGGAGCTACTTGAATGAAATGGTGGCGGATCTCATCTAGAAAACTGAAATTAACGGTTAGAGGTCTCGTTGTGCTGATCACATGACACTATATCTATAGAAGTTGGTACTATCTTCACCAACAGATTGTGACCGCTCGGTTGGTATGGCTCGATAGTGGGCTAACTCCATGGAATTATCATTATATTGAATTAAAATACCTTTAGAGCAGAAGGGTTTCTCACACGGCTAATGAACTTCAATCTGATCGTGGTATCGGGGGTTTGATCCTGACAGTGTAGACTCAGGAGGGTTTTTATACAAAGTGAATACCCAGCTTTTCTCTAGACTAATTCTGGCGTAATTTCTTTAAAATTCAACCATTTCCTCCTGTTCCCTGCTAATAATATGTAAATCATCGATACAAGTACCGACTCCAGAACATGTATATTACTTTCTCTTACAGAGAAAGTATTGTAATTGTGAACATTTTCTACGTCGAGATTATGATGATGCTTGATGTTTTATGTGTTTCTTAACTCAAAAATGTAAATGTTCAAGAACGGTTGACATTACGTATATAACATTAAATTAACGGATCTAATGAAGTGATATTATATTTCTGTTGGCCAAGAATTGTGTTGCTATATAGGCTAACTTGCAGAAATACTGGCCTCTCTCTCGTGTTCCCTTCTAGGTAAGCTTAAAATATTGTCTGTTCCTCTCTTTAGAATTGAAGATACAGCCAATATGGTTAGATAAGATTCCGATCAAACTTCATATTTATAAATCATGATTTACGGGGGCCACTAGGTCAGTGTAGTTCGCTTGGAGTCTGGCTACATGAAGATTTATTTGTATGATATTTAGGCAAAATTGTGGCTTTTATTCTAGACTCAAAATTAAGGATCGCTTTCTAATGACTGATTTTTGAAACCCAATTTTTTTATTTATATATTTAACGATTTTCTTAGAACTTTATCTCTGGGAAATATTTCATGTGATAAATATTAGATTTTTCTGAGGAAATCTTATGAAGAGCTATTTCATTGAGAGCCGATTTTTTAAAATTGGTTCAAACTATAATAAACTATGTTAGAAAGTATGTACGATTTTTGCATGTCATTTAATTAAAAAGTGTGGATTCTAAAATAAGCTGAACATTTAAGATTATAGCATAGGTTTAATATTTTAATGCAAATGTATAAAAGTTATATTTAATATATAGTATATATCTACTATATATTATATATGCTAGATATAATATCTAGTATTCTCATGAAAATAAAAACTCAACAAAAATATGATATTTTAAAATAACACTCCTCTCGCGTTTTTAAATCTGATGACTGTCATTCCCCGACACGGGCCGAACGTTAAGCTTCGCTATCATATATACCATTCACGATAGGTTTTTACCTGGATGACAGTTCGAAAATCACATGTTTAGGTTTTGGGTTGCCAACACTTGTAAAAGATCAGTTTTTTTATAAATATAAAGATCTTTAATTACCTGTTATATATTATATTTAAAATAACGTAAACTTAAGTTTTCTCATAGTATTTCATTTTTTAAAATTTATTTTTGTTAAACCCGAAACAATATTTTAAACATAATTAAAAGTACTTATTTTTCGTTTTGGAACGTTATTGATTTTGTTGATTTTGTGTAATATAGTGCATACATCAATAACTTTTAATACAGGTATCATATTTACTTGGAAAAGAGAAAATTGTCATTTTTTTTACATTCAATACATGATTTTATGATTATTTTAACGTATTTTGAAATATTTAACTGAATAAAGTATTTTCATCAACTGCGTGCCCGCATCATTGTAAAAAACTTGTTTACCGTTATGTTCAATCATATGGTTTAAAATTTGTCAGTCGCCATTTTGAGGCTATGTTCATTAGAAATTTTTGGGAAAGTGGTGTGAATATTTTTTAAGGGGAAAAAAAACTATAAATAATTGTTGTGTCCGACCTCAAATAAATATATAAATAATATTGGCCTAAATTACTGTGGTTAACTATCACATTAATATATTACCATCTGTTTTCATTACAGTGATCCAAAGTGATAGATGTCAGCTGTTGGCGTAGTGATATATTAGGGATTACTTCTAGTAACATTTCGAGCTGTCATTCAGGTAAACTTAGCTCGTGAATGCCTTATAACTGCGATCTTTGTTATTGATGTATGGTGACTTCAACGGTGGTGTGGAGCATGACTGATTGAGTGCGCATGGACTTGCGTTGCAGATTGCAGCCCTAATAGTTCAGAGTTGTAATAAACTAAAAAAAATGTTTTCATTGAAAGTATAGGCCTTTTATAAAATACAAATTTCTGCGGTCAAAATAATTGATCAACATTTTACTACCTATAATTAATGTTGATTTTATTTTTATTCATAATTAATGTTGATTTTATTTTTATTTATATGCCAGGTCTCCACCGTGGTTCGGATTCCATTTCATCTCACATTCACCCTACCATTTCACATTAGCGTAAGTGCGTATAACCCGAACGGGTAGTAAGACGTGGTGCTAATAATAATAATAATAATAATATTTTTTATTTATAGCGGCATCTTACTTCTCAGGTTATACGCCTCTGTACTAATTACGCTAATAAGTTATGGTAAATGAAGGTAGAATTTAGAGTAAGTGTACTCACATTTGCGTAGAGGGAGTGTGTGAAACCATTTAGGAATAACAACCCTCAATATACCCGACCGGTATTTGAGCTCCGATCTCCCTATCATCGGCAGTCAGGTCCAACCCAAGTGTGACGCCCTAGACCACGTGGCCACCGAAGCGGGTATAAAAATAACAAATATAGTTGTATACGATAGTGACATTTATGTGAATATTAGGCTCATTTATGTGGATATTAGGCTAACAGCGGCTTCAACTTTAATCTAGAGGTACAGGATAAGTTTCAGAGAAATTAACTGCCTTTTACCCGAAGCACTGCTGGGAATCTCTCTGTAGAACAAACCTAATAAACTTGACTATTACTGTTCATACCACCAGATAGAGGTGTTAGTCTCGTATTTTCTGGTTTTCCATTGATGGGGAAGTCGGGGTTGATATCCCTGTCATGTTCAATAAGGGTTTCATAAATTGTCCCCCTCCCCCCTTTTTTTCCCTCGCTCTTCTACTATACCTCCCCCCCCTTAGGAAATGTGGGTCTACTTCCTAAATACTATAATCATTTGTACCCTATAAAGTTTTGTTGTGTGCGGAAAGTCTTACTACCCGTTTGAGCTATACTTATATTCACACCAAGGGGGAAGCTAGAATTAAGGTAAAGTTTATAGGAAATGTTCCCGCATTTGTGTGGAGGGGGATGGAGAACCAAAAACTCCCTCAGTACACCTGACCGGGATTCTAACCCTGATCTTCCCGTCCCTGGAAGTCCAGTCTAATGCGAGTGTGACGCGTTTGATCATGTGAACACTACTTATTCGGTTTCTATTAGTTTATATGTTGTAGCTCGATTTGGTTGCGACTCCCTCTCACCCCCCACCCTCAACACCACGCTGGTTCTAAGTACACCACGTCTCCTTTATTTATTTCTCCACTTAGCCCTCATGTTATCATGCCACTTCATTGTTTAGAAACTTCCACTTGTTTAAAAGATTCATAAGGGTTGTATTATTCTATACATAAATATTAGTTAAAAATAATAGATGCGTAGTAAATATTAAAAAGAGTAATAAAAATAATAGATGCGTAGTCAATATTAAAAAGAGTAATAAAATTACTTAATATTAAGCTCCATAAACTACCTGCACTTCCCAATCCCTCTCCAAACTACCTGCACTTCCCAATCCCTCTCCAAACTACCTGCACTTCCCAATCCCTCTCCAAACTTCCTGCACTTCCCAATCCCTCTCCAAACTACCTGCACTTCCCAATCCCTCTCCAAACTACCTTAACTTCCCAATCCCTCTCCAAACTACCTTAACTTCTCAATCCCTCTCCAAACTACCTTAACTTCCCAATCCCTCTCTAAACTACCTTAACTTCCCAATCCCTCTCTAAACTACCTTAACTTCCCAATCCCTCTCTAAACTACCTTAACTTCCCAATCCCTCTCTAAACTACCTTAACTTCCCAATCCCTCTCCGAATGTATTGCGCCTCCAATCTCTGCCCTGTTATTATGGTAAAGATGATGGACGATACCAGTACTTGGTGTCGAATTCAGGATCCCTCACTACTGTAGTCTACCACTCTAACCACTCTAAGAGACACTGTTATCGTTGTAAACAGAAGTGATGTAACGGTGTCGTGACGTCGACATGCTTCATTGTAAACGTGGGCAGGTTAACTTGCTCCTCAGAGGTAGGATGTTTGCGAAGGTGGTAAAGGTAGTAGGAACAACAATAAGGTGCGTGGGGCCATCGTTACGAAACCTCACATTCCTCGTGTCGTAACAAACTATTTTATCCTACGCACTTTTTACACCCCACACGCAATTTTAAAACTCGAGACGTCCCACATATTCGGCTGTTAAAATGTACTCTGTATTTTTGAAATATATTGGAAATGTAAGGATACCATTTAACTTCACCGTTCTACCAACTCACCGCCATTTATCTCATTATATGTTAAATGCTTGTTGCCATAAATGCTTGAAGCTACAGTCACGCCTTCTAATTAAATGTTTAAAAAAAGTGTTTGCAGTTTCTTGCTGTATTTACTCTGCGGAATAATTGCCACTCTTTTAGTGATTATTCGCATTATGGGTAGAAGTCTGCGAGCTTGGTTTATTTTTTTCTTTATTTGAGTCGAATATTTCAAAGACCCTGAATTCGAGTATATTCATGTTGGGATGTAAAGAGTATATATTTATTTTAAAAGTAAAATATAAAATTGAAAATGTCATCAGTCTAAACAAACATAAAATGTAAATAAATATCACGTCTTTAACAAGTAATGTTTAAAAAATATAATGAAACAAATGTTCTGAAAATAAGAATGACAATTTCTATAAATGGTAAATACTTTTTTTTTAAGTTTAAGAAACGGAAATGTTGGTCTTTAAATTAGGGAAAAAAACACCTTTAAAACATAAATTAAAAATTAAAGCACTAACAAGGGAAGGACACGACGCTCGGATCACGGATTATCTTCAAACTTTGTACACTTTTAGTAGTCCATTAGGACAACATATTGTGCGAGTAGTAAGGCTTAATACTTAGGCGTTTTTGAGAAAATCGCAAGAGAGGTTTTACGCGTCGAATTTGTATTGGTGGGTTGTGACTGAGCACGAGAAGATGGCGGTCGAGTGGTTAGCGTTCAAGTTCCGTAATCGCTGGATCTAGTCCCGCTCATCTTTTTTTTTTTTCAACACTGGTCATATTATTTCATATATGTTCAATTCAAAGGTAATATAATGAAAAANCATATTATTTCATATATGTTACAATTCAAAGGTAATATAATGAAAAAATACGTGTATTTGCATTAACTTTTATTGAATTTCCAATGTTATTTGGCTGTTTACTAATTTTTACTACTACAAATATTATATTTATAATTATCAACAAATAAACAACCAAACGCATAACCTGTGTCTGCAGGTCGAAGCGTGCACAACAGTTCCGGATACCTTACCCGATTGCAGGTATAAGGGATTTTGCAAATCCCGACAGGCATACATTTTCAGGAAAACTTAATGCGTTTGGTCGTTTACTTGTCGACAGTTATAAATATATTTGTTGAAATAATAAAAACTAGTAAACAGCCAAATAACATTGGAAATTCAATAAAAGTTAATGCAAATACACGTATTTTTTCATTATATTACCTTGGTATTGTAATATATATGAAAGAATTGACCAGTGTTGAAAAAAAAATATAAGCGGGATTCGATCCAGCGATTAAGGAAACTTGAACGCTAACCACTCAACCGCCACCTTCTCGTGCTCAGTCACAACCCACCAGTACAAATTCGACGCGTAAAACTTCTCTTGCAATTTTCTCAAAAACGCCTAAGTATTAAGCCTTACTACTCGCACAATATGTTGTCCTAATGGAATACTAAAAGTGTACAAAGTTTGAAGATGATCCGTGATCCAAGCGTCGTGGCCTTCCCTTGTAAAATAAGAACTTAGTAGAAAAATAATATAAATGGTTTCAACACTTTTAATATAAATACATTAAAATGTTACTAACAATAACTAAAAGATAAAAAAAAATATTTTAATTTGCTAATATTTCCCCAAAATAAGCCTCCATAATTTTAATAGCTCTATTAGAAAATGTAAGTATCACAAGCAGTTACAAACTCGAAATATTTTATATTCCGTTTATTGTAATAATCGCACATGATCACTTTTATTATTTTTATCACCGCGTCTTACTACCTGTTCAGGTTATACACACATACGATAGTTATTGTAATGGGGTAAGGATGAGAAAGGAAGCATATTAGAGGTAATCAACCAGCATTTGCATGAAAGAAGGGTGGGAAGCTATTTAATAGAAAAAAACGCTAAGTATATCCAATTGGGATTAAACCCCGATCTCCCCGTCATCAGCAGGCCAGTCAAGGTCTGTTGGGCAAGACCTCTCGTCCGGATACGTGATACGTGTTGTGTGGCGGCGCAATACTGCAGAAGTTAGTCGGGGTGAGGGGGAGGAGGGAATAGTAAATATGACCAGTTTGTTAGACAAAATCCGTGAGAAGGGTGCAATACGGATAACTTTATTCCGGGTTCTATTCAAATATTAATTTTCAATGCCATAAATAATAAATTTCAATAGAATTCGCTTCTGTATAACGCGGACCTGGTTATCAAGAGTAACCACTGTTTATTTGTATTCAGTTAAACTCACAAACACTGTAATATCACTTTTGAATTTAAAAACAAAACAAATGGTTTATACTTTTTTAGTTAAAACCAAATAACTTATTTACGTGTCCGTTAGAGTAGAGCAAAGTTTTTATTTTGCAGAAATTGGATTAGGCACAACAAATGTTATTCTGGTCATAATGAACCTATGGCATAATTATGCACACACAAAAAAGCAACACTTTAAAATATTCTAGAAATATTGCTTTGTTAGAAAGTAAATATCCTTTTATTAAAGTGTTTTATATTTGTTGCGTTTACCTTCTTATAACCATGTTATCAGCTCTTCCTGAATTCAAACTGCAGAGAAGAACTTTGGATGGCACTGTCGTGTTTGAAAGCTGCCTCATTCATTACTCTCAGAGAATGGTTGGGACAGCGATAACAAAATGTTCCCCATCAGTTGATTCTCCCATAAGACCTCAGTGTAATATAATAGATGTATAGTTCTAGTAAGAAAGACCGTATCTGACAGTTAAAAAAGTTTCTAAAATATATTTAATATATTCATATGTCAAACCGCGTGATCTGTGGCTGTCACTTTTGTTATATAGAACTAAAAGCAAAACCTATGAAATAAAACTAATAACATAGTAAATTACTGTTGAAAGCAATTTGTTCTTCTTATTTTCCTTAATGTTAATTTCTACCTTGACTACTATTACAATACTACGATATTCGTTTATTTTTGCCTTTCTTTAAAAAAAACTGATTAAAACCACGAGTGACGCTGCTTTCCAGTCCACCTAATTACACCCTATCACCTTGTGTTCCATTCTTATGTTGTCCTCCCATCTACGTAAAGGTCTTCCCAATGGTTGGTTTACTGATAACTAAAGGATAAGCGGAGAGATGGGAATTGAGAAAATATCCAAAAGAAATAACCAGCACAATTGCACTATTTTCTTGAAGCGGTGAATAAGACTTTAACCCTTTTTTATACCAAGAATCAAAACACTAACTCTGTGGAGCGTTTCATTATATGAAAGTCAACACTTAGTGCACCCCCACAATACAACCCTACAATGGATTCGATATTCAAAAGAAAATTTAAGATTTGTATTAGAGAAATATAGGATTCAAGCCATTCTTACAGTTTTATCTAAAAGATTATTAAGAATATGTAACACCTGTGTGAGATTTCTCTTATTCACTAGAGGGATGAACATTTTCCGGAAAATTTTGAATCGGAAAACTTTCTGCACTGGTAGCTTGGGGTGGAGGGGTGAAATTGTAAAGGTGGCACCTTTAGCCTATTATTCTTCAAAATAGTGGGTGTTAAAGAGACGAGTATGTTATAAGATGGGGGAAGATGGTAAAATCTGGGATGACTGGGCACCCTACCTTACACGCTTATTTATGTGTGTACCGTTTCTTACTAGCCAACTGGGTTATTCATATACTTACACTAGTGGGGTATGGATGAGGAAGGTATAATTTAGAGAAAATATATCCGTATTTGATTGGGGGGAGAGAGAAGTAATCCCGGGAAAACCATCCCTCAGTACACCTGACAGGGATTTGAACCCCAATCCAGTCTATTGTTTATTGAAGAGGTTCTATGGTGCCTTGAAGATATCGGCCAAGACCCACCACACCATCTGGATGGGTCAAGTGGTGGCTGAAGAAACATCACTAGGGAACAGACAATACCTTGATAAATGTTCATATGATAAGAAACGCTGTGTCGATCTGATAAAGCCATCATAATAATTATTGTTCACTGACCGAAATGTGAATGTGTGTGATGTGAATCCCGGTCAGCGATGGTGGGATAAGAGCAAGTTGGTCATACAGTATGGTTGTTACACAAGGTAACACTTTGGTGTCGACAACCACTCGTATCATCTTCACAGCCTACTTGCTCGTCGAGTGGTTGTTGATGGGCCGAGGATAGAGGAAACGGTGACTGTGTAAAGCAGGGGTTCCCAAACTGTGCCTTGCGACGCCCTAGGGCTTCGCCGGTTTTGATTAGGGGCGTCGTGGCTTTAGAGGGAAAACTAAAACTTTAATGAAAGCCAACATGTACATTTTTAATGCGTGTACTCTTAGATATTTTAAGGAATGGAATAAATCATACAATACTCATGTCTAATCTAATTCCTTCTTATTAAACTATGTAATTTTGTTCTAAGTTTTTATATTTAAAATAATACAAGCAAGTAATATAAATGACAATTTTCTTCTTTAGAAAAATGCCACCAAATAAAATTTTATGTTTTTTTTTATTGGGTACAGGGGCGTTGTACGAAAAATCTGACATATGAATTGCGGCGTGGTCTAAAAAGGCTTGGAAGCCGCTGGTGTAAAGTCAGGAGTAAGTAGAGCTATATCCTGTACACACGAGCCGGGTTTCCGTAACTGATTCAGTGGCCCTACTCATTATTGAAATAACAACAATCGGACACAGTCGAGCGACTATGTGGACGACCAACTATCGTGTTGACTATTAGCAAAATTTAAGCTTTCGTGAAAACTTCGTAGTAGCGTAAATAATACTTTTCGGCAATGTTTAAGTAAAGACGCATACGTCAAAGACATATTAATAGTCATGAATTATTAAATTTAACAGCTATGTATCAAACAAAAGCAAAGCTAAATCTATATTTTTAGAAAATCTTTGATGACATTGGTTTTAATTGGTTATATTTTGGACGTATTCATAATTCAAAAGATATTCTTGATTGTAATATTATCGGATAAAAAAGCGCCGCTCTTTGGGCGTCAATAATAAAAACTGTGATCAATCTCCCCACTTCGGGCGTCGATTGATTCACTGCGGATTAATTCCCTGATAAAAGATGATGTGATGACTTTAGGTTGTCTTAAGCTCCGTGATCGAGCACCTATCATCACTGTACGGAA
>CABFVX010006664.1:0-37620 GCA_902151425.1 Timema shepardi
CGCAAATTATATATTTTGTTCTGTACCCACATTTGCCCAGGATTTGAAAGGTGAAATTAGCATTTGTTGACCTTGCTGATTGAAGGATTTGAACTAGAGACCTGCTTTCGCTGGAGGGGTGCACAGCGTCTTAGTACCCGCTTGGTGGTTTGCGTTAGTGTAGTAGGGATGAATAAGTATCAAGTGTATCAGTGTTTGCATGGAAAATCATTCCCATTGTTCCCCCAAGCGAGAAAGTTTGTATATTTTGTTCTGCATCCACATTTTCCCAGGGTCTGAAAAGTGAAATTAGCGTCCTATGAGTACCTTCCTATGAAAATTTGATTACATTGGAACTGTCTTAATATTAGACAAGGAGTAAAGTCCTCACGGGTGGTCAATTAACGCTAAAAGTATTTTCAAATTTATATCCGCCCCACGGATGGCTAATAGTGTTTTCCCCCTTTAAGATTTTATCTCGTACCAGTTGTTTTAAATGGATCCTTAAGCACTTATTGAAAACTTTTCCGATTTTAGCTCGTGCCATCTAGTTTTGTATACTTGCATCGAGGGGGACTTGTGGTTTAAGGCATCACTAGGCGGCCGCTGACCCTTAGGGTTGTGGCCACACGGTGGAGAGAACCACATATATAAAGTTATACTTTATACCTTCTTTGGTCCTATACTATTAGTGTAAATAAGCGGGGAGCCCTGAATAGAAACATTTTTCTACTCGTCAGGAGCTCAGTGCTAAGCTATTGATCGTAGCTCAAGTTTTATGCCACTGGCCTAGGTTGTGCAATGCGAATATGTGATGGTGCAATACTCATCAGATTCATGTAAGTTCCGTTATTCGTCATAAATCTTCTGGCAGCTGACGAGTATGGACGTGCCTGGTCGACGCTCTTTTCACGGTTGGTGGAACACCGGGTGTGTGACTTACTCGGGATCCCTAACTGACTAAAGATGGTGGCATCTACGCATATGCGGGTTCAAACTTCCGAATTCCTCATCCATTAGCGTAATTAGTATCTTAGCACATAATCGGGTAGTAAGACATGGTGATAAAAGTGTCAAGTTTGTGTGATCTATAAATATTATGTGTACCAGATAATGATCTCGAACTCATCAATTTGACACTCAGACAGTGGGATAATCACTTAGGGAAGAACAGCCCTCGGTCCACGTGGGTGAGATTTGAACCCAGAACTTCCAGCTACGAGCAATGCTAAGCTAAATACCTGTTCCATATTCGATATAGATACAATTTAAATTCTAACACTTAATGTGCAATAGCTATTTAATTTATTTGTTTAGGGTTTTGTACTTTTAGAGGGGTGCAGCACTTATTTCACTATTGCATGAAACGGGCCCTCTATTGTTTACTTTTTATGTTAACAGATGGTGCGACAATGTCGTGACACTCTGGTTGTGCGGCGTTGTCGTGTATTAAGGGGTAGTGAGTAACTAGCCGTTTCAATACACTCAACTGGAAATCGAACCCCGAATGTCTCGTTATTGAAATAAACTGAGCTAAACGCGACTCGCATCTTGGTCATCGTGCCCACCAGTGCTACACTTACAACTGAGTTGTGAGAACTGTTCTAGGGCTATAAGTTATTCTTTTACATTATCAATAATACAGTTTATTTATTTAAAATAAAATAATTTAAGCGTAGTTTACTTGCGACAGTATATAGAAAGCTTTATCTTTTAATTAACAGGAAAAATCTTTGGGGAAGTTATTTTTTCCATAATAAATACGAATCACAGGTTTGAATCCTGCGTCAACCAGTTGGATTTTGCATCCGGAACCTTTTCTCCGTTCTGTAGACATGACTGCATTCATTGGGCTCAAGAGCTTGAGTACCGAATAGCGGTTTTTAGTACATGTATAGATCGTTTCTAGAGCGGGTAGACCGAGGGTGGTTTTACCGTTCAACAATACAGAGTTAGCAAGCGGGCAATGGGGTCGAGGCTATTAACAACATGGTCTACGGTTAAAACAGGATGTTTAAATTTACATTCGATGAGCTCAAGAGGTCAAGCACCATGAGGAGTTAACGAGTATATAATGGGGTCGCTACTATTAACAACCTGGTCTACGGTTAAAACCAGATGTTTAAATTCGATATTTATCTTCCTCGTTCAGTGTATCAACGGTACAATCTGAAACATTGTAAAGGGTAAGTCAACGACTCGATAATGGGCTCGCATCATACAATGACTTTCACAGGGGGTGAGTCATTACCTCTTTCCCCGGTATTTCTGAATCCACGACGTGAAGGGAAAGACAGCAGTGGTCACTACTCTGTAAGAGCCCGAGTAGTGCAGATAAGCTCACTCTAGCCCACAAGGTCGACCGGAGAAGTTCGTGCTGCTTGTTCCGGGCCCCAAATAAATTTAAAAAACTACAACACCTCAATTCTAGCCAATAATTAATTAGCAATAATCAATTAAAAATAATTAATTAACAATCATTAATAATTAATCATCAAGATCCAACATTCCTGGGGTGGTAGAGGGTAGCGGTTGTAGGGGAGATGGGAGAACATTTCTATGAGGGCATGAGGGGGTCAGGAGGAGGGAGAGGATAGGATGGGGGAATAAAGGTAAATCAAACGGATGTGGAAAGTATGTTAATGATAATCACAATACTATCTCGCGGTGAGACAGGTGGGCCACCGGGCTACTCACTGTGCAGTAAAATAATCACAATATAAGTAGCAAAAAGTGGTAAATATTACATTGGCCACTTATGTAAGTTTTTGAGTTTATACACTCATTATGTCCCATTATATAAATATTGTATTTATTTTTAACCTATCAACTATAGTTCTATAGTCTTATGAAGAGTGTTTTGTTAGAAACCAGTACATATTTGCGCTTTTAAACACTTTGACAACTAAAGTATTTTATTGAAATATACCTCCTATCCAAGCCTACTATTTAAAAGCAAAAGTTGTTAACCTAAATCTTAAGCCAAACAGTTGGTTTTGTTTGTAAGACAATCACAATCATTTAACATTAAAACTACTTATAAAACCTTACATTATTTCAACGTTTCAAAATGGAACACGCTACAAATAATAATTTTGAGACAAGAGTCTAGATTCATAGAAATATGTCAAAACACAGTTAATTTATTACTTTTAATTGGGATCAAAATCAGCTCAGAGTCACAAGTACTCAACTCTCCAACGTTCACTCAACGAGATGAGACTCTTGGTGTAATAAGTTCCATATTTTCTGCGTCAGTTTCCCTAAACATTAAATATTCTCCTTTGCAGTCCACAACAAGTGATTGTGGGTTCTAACTTTAAGGAGGTTGCTTTGTGCAAAATAGCTTGTGATTTTTGCAATGTTTAAGCCAATGAGGATATATTATCCTTATTTTCTTCAATGACTTTCTTAACATTATATGTACAATACTTTCTTTGTATTGCACATAAGGAAATTGCTCAATAAATGTTGATAGGATATGTATGTGAACATATCTGTAGGGGATTTGAGATTCCCTAAGTCATCATGCCCTTTATTGAGATATTCTCTATGACAAATTTAATAATCATGCCATGACTACATGCTGGCATCACACTTTGTTAAAGTATTCAAGCAGAGTTTACAGTGAAATTTCCATTCTATCTGGTATGCGAGATAGCCAGCAACATATTTAAAAGATCGAGCGGTAAAACAAATAAGTATATAATCTTAATTTATGATTATAAAAAAAACGTTAAAATTGTATGTGTATAGTTACATACTCATTAGTTCCTATTTAAAAACTATTCATTTAATAACATAATATGTTAAATTGTAAATAGGAAAGCATTTTGAGCATCTCTATCTCACGTATGGAAATAATCTCTATGTAGTCAACAATCGGTTTACCCTGAAAGATGACATCAATAATTTAATGGACTAGACTAGCCTACAGTCGTATTTTATAAGCCACAATGTTACATAATAGTTTATGATAATAAAAGGAAGTGTTTGTATGTGTATGTTTGTTTGTGTGCGATGCCCAGCCAAATCTACGGAACGCAAAGATCTGAAATTTTTAACATAGGTTGACGGAAAGGGGTCCGATTGCACCTCGAAGCAGGATTTTTAAATTTTCAATTAGCTTTTTAATTATGCTATTTTAAACAATTTTTTTAAGAAAATATTTTTTATTTGTTTTAAAATTACGTTTCAGAGATACGGGCACCATGGGGGGGGGGAGGTATGCCTATATAATTCTTATGCCACAATGGGTCATGGCAAAGCCGTGCGGGATTGCTAGTAATTAATAAATGAAAGCTTGCTAACTTTTAAGATAAATAGAGTATAGGGTATATATGTTTAATAATTGCTTCAATAAACTGTACATAATTTTATCTATAGGTATGGGCCCTATATGATTTTATATATAAATATATATATATATATATATATATATACTAGAAAGTTTTGAGACGAATACATACATATAAAACTAGCTCACCCATAATGGTACCAACTTTCATGGCCTTATAATAACAATAGATACCAAGATTGCAAACTCGTAATAAAGTTCTACCACTTCTAGCGCTAATACTCCATCCAAGGGCGTAGAGACACCTCATATAAAGAAGAACACTAAGAAAATATTTAACCACTACAGAAAGGTTCACGTGCAGCTTAATGTTAGTAGAGCAATGTAAAATATGAGTGCCCTGTCTAACAACGAATCCCAAAGATTCATAAAGAACGATACAGCTGGCCAGCTTTCCCTTTTAACCGCTTAATGCAGCCAAGGTAATCAAGGATACATGCGTAATGTCAATAATTTAGTGTGAGTTTCTCATATGATAATAAAGGATAATACATCCGCAATCTAAGCAAATTTCCCTAACATATGTTTCCCAAATAATGATGCAAACAAATTTGATCAGAAAGGTGGTAAGAGCTCAATCCAAGGTTATACGCCTGGCGGAAAAAATAGAAAGCAAGCTCACATTTTAACAAAGGCCAAGTTTTCCCGTAGCGTTAAATAAAATGAAAGCGTGGTTACAGATTAACCAAGCTGATACCCCCCCCCCAAAAAAAAAACAATTCCATAATAGACCATTTAACTTTATAAGTCCAAATAATTTGTTTTTAAAGATATCCCACAAATGTATCTGAAAGAGAATTTTGAAGAATTGAATTAAACCTTAGCTTAATTGGCCGCTCTCCCCTTCTGCAAGCCTATGGTACAATGAGTACCGAGACTAGCGGAACATCACAATATATAGCGAGCACATAAACTGACATGCCCTCAGGGAGTAGGAGAAAAGGAGGGAAAAGTGGAGAGGAAGGGACGGAATTGGCGGACAGGGATAGGAAGATCGCGGAACCCTGGGGAACTAGGAGAAGGCGCTGGAATAGTCCAGGTGGAGGAAATGATAACTAGACGCGCTGAGTCGCTTTCGCTTGTCTTTCATGGGCGTGACTTTCTTCTTGAACAAAGAGTTGAATCCCCCCCTCCCCCCCAAGGAGGTCATGGCACATGTGCGCTGGAGTATGAGTCCAACAGGGCAGAGGGTGAGTGTTACCCCATTTGTTTGAACTTGTTACAGTATAGCGTGGGTTTTCTTGCGTCATAATGGGTTAAAAGATGGAGCGATAATATGCTCGGGAGCACACAATCGGTCCACTAAGCATTCACCAACGTTTTTGCATACCGCTCTGAGACAATCCCGCCTGTAAAGCCTAGTACAGACGGGTGTAACGTGTAATGTAATAGATGATGTAATGTAACGCTATTTGTTCGTTAGGACGCACAACGAGCATGTAATGTAATGCTCGAGGCGGAGGTTCGTCAGCTGTCGGTTTTTGAAGCGAACACAAAGGCACTCGCGGTGGACGAGATTCATGGTGAATATGGAAATAGAAAATTGTGGTCTGTTTACTTACTTTATTTTATTTTTTTAAATTACTTATCGAAATCTACTTATTTACTTTACTTACTTAGACTGACTTATTAAAGTTACGAATATGTGGAGTGACGAGAAATCACTAGAATTGATCGAAATATACTAAAGTAAAGCTGTTTTGTGCAACCAAAAACACCCAGATTACTACAAAAATTTATTATTATTATTATTATTATTATTAGCACCACGTCTTACTACCCATTCGGGTTATACGCACCTACGCTAATGTGTAATGGCAGGGTGATTGTGAGATGAAATGAAAGACCTACAGTTTAACGTGGAATCCGAACCACAGTGGAGGCCTGGCATTCCCCACATTCACAAAGATGTCTTGTCAGAGGTGAAGGAAGGGTTTGGTAATCAGATAAATCTTTGCTGGGACCAAAGATTGAACCCCGGCCGCCAGCACAGAGGTCTGACACCTTACCCCTAGACCTCCAGGTCACCCTACTACAAAAAACATTTTGAGAATTATGCCTGGTTAGAAACTAGTACTTCTATGAAGATTGATGCAGAGGAATGTAAAGTAATAATGATAAGTTTGCTAGCATCTTTTCGAAGAGAAAAGGGCAAGACAAAAAATGGCAAGGGTACTGGGAAAGGTATATAGACTTATTACATCCATGCTTAGTACATAACTATTATTTAATATACTTATTCTTAACTAATAATACTAATGAAGTGAAATGGTTGATATCATTATCGTAACATATTTTTATATGTTTGATCCAATTGTTGTTATTAAATACTCAAAATCAGTGGGTGACATCCGTGTGAAGTTTTTATACAGTCAACTTATTTGTCGACAATTTAAATCAGAAATTAATTCTGAACTTTGTCTCTTTTTATAGAGTTGTGTTTCCCACCAACGACGACATCTAGGTTTGTTTTTACCTACCATGATTAAATACATAAAAATAAGTCCAGCACCATCAACTAGCACTCCTCTCTGCGGCATATTCTCAGCAACTGAGTGGGTCAGAAGATTCTTGGTAGAATTAGTAGGATTGCTCATGTGACGTCCAAAATGTTCGCGTTACATTACATCGTTGCTTACATTGCACGTTACACCCGTCTAACCGTGGCTTGAGAACCTTCCATCGGAGTCTTACTACTCGTTAAACCAATCCCCTTTTATATCATAGTTAAGTAGAAATGAGGAAAGGAAATTTAGAGGAAATGTAACCACATTCGTGTGAATAAAGTGAATAGCCACTTAGGGAAAACCACCCTTAATACACAGGGCTACGATTCAAACCTCAAACTCCTATTCACCAGCAAACTAGATTAGCTTGACATTGAGGTCCGTATGCAAGGACGATGCTGAGCACGGCCAGAGTACAGGCTGAGCACTAGCAGAGCATGAGGCCTGTCGTGAAAAAAGGTGTCTCGATCGTCTATGCGCGCAGCGCCATGTTGTGGACATATCCTCCGAGTACGGGCAGAGTATAGCCTGAGCAAGCCCGGGAACAGAGCCCGAGTCCTTATGGCCACCGGTTTGGCTGTGTTTAAAAAAAAACCTATTAAGGACGTACTCTGGAATTAATAGTTTTAATTATTCTACTACAGTTGTTTCCGAGAAATCTTTATAGATATCGATAGGTCTGTTTTATTTTATCGATGTTCAACGTAAAAGATTTAAAGGCTTTGTAAAAATTAGGTTAACAAAGTAGAAGATAATGGATTGAGGAACACTGGAAAACTATCTAGAAAATCTACCTCAGTACGCCTACCCTGGAGTTAAACCCTGACTTTCCCAACACTGGAAAACGAGACAATAATAGAATGAGGCATTTTTCGGGAATATGCTCACTCTTGCAGTTAATAGTTTAAAAATATGCTGTTTTAGTCCATCTGACGGTATGTGTTAGGTAGGTATTGCGAATTTAGCTCTTGTGAATGTTGACTGGTGAAGTTAGATTGTATGGTGCTGGGTCTAATAAAGTTAGGTCCAGTGAAGTTAAGGTACTATAAATTTAATTCTAGCTAGCTTAGGTCTCATGAAGTTATTTTAGCATCGCGTTCAACTACCTGTTCAGGCTATAAGAATATATACTAATCACGCTAGCTAGTTAGGAATCAGGACGGTTCAATTTAAAGGCAATGTACTCACATTTGCGTGGAGGGAGAGGGGAAAACCACTATAAGTATACCCAACCCCTAATCGGCAGTCTACAGTAATACATATTATATTGGGAGAGTGGCGCCTTAGCTTGGACCATTCGGCCACTGAGGCACTGACCCGGATCAATAGAAAGTCGGGCGGGCACGTTGGACCCATGTACCTCCCTTTTATTGCACCACCACCCAGACTACAGACAGTAAGACCGTGACTTGAAACATTGCCGATTTATGGCGAGAGTGTTCCGAGCAATTAGCATTGTTCCTACTTTCCTTATAATACTACTCGTATAATACGTTCTGTTTGTTCTGAATACATTGACTGAGATAGACCGAGGTTAGCACTCAGCTGAGGGTTTGAAGCTCATGGGTTTGAGTCGAACTCTCCTCGTGGAAACCGCCTTGATCCGGACGGGACAAGAACTCACCTCGTGGAAACTGCCTTGATCCGGACGGGACAAGAACTCACCTCGTGGAAACTGCCTTGATCCGGACGGGACAAGAACTCACCTCGTGGAGACTGCCTTGAACCGGACGGGACAAGAAGCTTCCCCTCTCTGCCTGGGGATTTTTTAAATGTATGTTTAGTACGAGATCTTACTAACCGTTCGGGTTGTACGCCTATGTACTAATTACACCAATGGTTTGGGGATTGCGAGGTTTTATTTGAGAGGAAGTGCACCGAAATTTGCATTGAAGGAGAGTAGAAAACAATTTAGGAAAAAAACCTCAGTGTGACCGGGATCGAACCCTGATCTCACCGTCTTCGGCAGTTTAGTCTAACAAGAGAGTAGCGCGTGAAACCACGCAACCACCGAAGCGGGTCTGGGGAATGTTCCTCGTCCTGAAAATCCCGGTAGTAGTATTTCCTCGTGGCAGCCCCCAGCCAAGAAAGCTGGTCAAAGCAGGCTTTTTTCACCCAGTGGTTCGGTGATGACACGGTTGACAGCAGGCACAAGGTCGATAGTTCCTAAGTTGCCCGCTGCGCATGTAATGTACGTGGCTACTCTCCAAAGACACAGTAATGATGGTTTAAAGGAGCCTCGCAATAAGTGTTTGCTCCTCAGACAAGTGGATGCTGAACCCTGACATGGCAGGTGAGTTTCCGCTATGAAAAGTCTCTGACCAATATCAAGTATCAGGCTAGTAACGTAAGAAGTTCTTTTTAGTACCATGACTTACTACCCGTTTGGGTTATACACTTACGTACTAATTAAGCTGGGGATTTTAGGAATAATGAAAGTTATATTTAGAGGTAGCGTACCCACATTCGCACGAAGGCCAAGTGAAAAACCATTTCGAAAAAAAATCCATCAGTACACCCGATCAAGATTCGAACCTCAATCTCGCTGTCATTGGAAGGCTAGTTAACTGCGAGAGTAGCACGTTAGACCACGCAACCCCCGAAGTGGGTCCCATACACTCGCGAGACACACAACAGTCCAGTGGACGCTACTAAGTAGGCCTACTAATTTTCCTCCGGACAGAAGTTAAAAAAAAAGTTTAAAATACAAAGTGAGATACAAGCACGTAGGTCCAAAAGTATATTTTAATAAAAAAAATCGCGCCACATAATAATTAATTCCAACAATAGTGGTATTTAAACCAAAGCTTCTTGTATTGATTTATGGACAAAGGGGAATTCTAAGTATGGGGGAATGATTTTAAATCTATTTTCTAAAGTATAATGTATCAAATCTCATAAACATTGATAAATTGACTTATTTTTATTAGAAATGTAAATGGATCATGTTACTCTACACCAGTACTCCAGGATAATACTTTTAGCGATGTATCCCAATATTATATCGTAGAGGCTGGAAAATACATGTTTAATTGTGTGCCCTAAATGTATAGCAATTCTCAAGAAATCTATATTATTAGGGATTTTTAGCATCCCGTTTTACTACCCGTTCGGGTTATACGTTTATGGACTAAGTGCTCTAATGGTTTTAAGGATTAAGGATTTTATAGGCTATTTTAATAGAAAGTATACTCGCACTTGCGCGGAGGGAGAGTGGAAAACAATTTTGGTAAAACACTTTCAGTACACCTGACCGAGTTTGAACCTCAATCTCCCGGTCATCGACAGTCTAGTCTACTGTGTGAGTAGATACCCGCCTCGGTGGCGTAGTTGGCTAACGCGCTTGTGTTGAGCTCGACTTCTGAGGACGGGGAGATCGAGGTTCGAATCTCGGTCGGGTGAACTAAGTTTTTTTTCCTAAATGGTTTTCCACTCTCCCTCCACGAAAATGCGGGTTCACTTTCTATAATTCACCCTTCCCAATTCCTAATCCATTAGAGTAATTAGTACTTAAAGCGTATAACTCGAACGGGTAGTAAGACGCGGTGCTAAATATTATTATTATTATTATTACTGTGAGAGTAGCGGCTTGGACCATGCGGCCACCGAAGCGGTTATTATTAGTGTTATTTTATAAGTATTGATTGGTATTTAAATAGATGAAATTGGATATAGTATATTTTCTAGCTGTCAGGTAAGGTTTTAATGATATTCGGACTGTACCAC
Source organism: Timema shepardi (assembly GCA_902151425.1). Taxonomy (NCBI): domain Eukaryota; kingdom Metazoa; phylum Arthropoda; class Insecta; order Phasmatodea; family Timematidae; genus Timema; species Timema shepardi. The sequence goes on from CABFVX010006664.1 coordinate 10,570, forward strand.
AAGGTAGTGTCCCGATCGTACAGTTGGCAAAACTGCTCCGGTGCCATAGACTTAGTTCCCGCCACGAGCGACCAATTAGCGTCTCTTCAAAGACTGTTGTTAACCGGCGCTCAATGTCATCCAAGGTCGGCGGTAGGTGTGAGAGAATTTCAACTCCTCCTTCGCTCCTATTATTGTTTTTATTATTGGTGACTCAGGATTCTTCGCGAAGAAGTATGGAAAGTTTCTCTACATTCCCTGGTTTTATATACGCACGCTCTCTAATGACGGCGCCTACTAAGCGACTTCTTGTTTAACCTGCAAGGACGATTTTCAAAGACCTAACTTCAAAGTCATTTTCAGGAGGAAATGAGAATTGATATTTTGTTTATAAAGATAAACAGTGTCTAGGTAAATAATTTAATCGAATTCGTAAGAGTGGATTTCGAGAAAATCTATTTTCTTAATAGTTATCCCCATTAGTAAACTACCCTTAATTTTATGGTTAAATAAATAATTCCAAAAACTCCTCGGAGGGTCTTTATGAAAACCACAGATACCGAGCTCGGTAAAATAGTTTCGGCTCTTGCTCGAGGTACAGATGGACGGATAGACCGCATTGCGACAGCAATTTTATATTTGTTTCAGGGGTCATGAGTGCGATTGTTTCTACGATCACAATACTTTCTCTCCGATATGTCGATAGAAATTAAAAAGCATGATGTAACTCAACAAAGATGCCAAATGGCTGGGAGCACGCCACCGCCAAGGTTTCGTCGCGCACGGGCTCGAAACCTAATTTGGACAGCTCACAGATTTGCAGTCCGATTTAGATATAAAATGATCTTTTTTGACAGTTATAAGGTGACTAAAACAATTGGTATAACATAACACTAATAGTGTAATACATTGCCATCAATGTTAACTGCAATTAATATATTATGTTTGAATTATTTTTTAAACTTCCATCCGACCAAAATCCTAATATACTAACTAAGAGCAGGTTTAACATTTTGTGGGATGGCTAATCGAGCTGAGATATTATCATTAAATGAATACTATTCAACTACTAACAATTTAATTGCCCATTTGGTTTGAAAAAAAGAATCTTTGGATATTTAAAATTTACATTTGATACTCCAGGCTTTGATCAACCTTTTAAGTGACTTTTTTATTTGACCACAATTTTCTATATAGAAAAAGGTGTCGATTCCAAAAATACCAGTATTATTATACTCACTCAAGGTAAAATTGTAATTTTGGTCTATTTTGACCCATTTGGCCATAATCAATTTTTCTTTATGGAAAACACACGCTTATTCTGAAATTTATTGTGCAATATATCAAATTGAAGCGCTTTGCATTGAGGTATCCATGATCGTTTGGGAGTTATTTTGAATTTAGTGGTCAAAATCTAAATTTATCATGTTTTTTCGGAAAATTAATTTTATTATTGACCCATAGAAAAATAACATACAATATAACATTAATTAATTCCTTGTANATATATATATAAACAAACTTACAACAATGAGATAAAAATATCAAATCATATTTTTTAAATGTGCAACAAAAGTTCATTTACTAATAATCTCCATTTCATCTTCATCAAAACTATCATTGTGACTATCTAGATCATAATCAATAATGCCATTGTATTCATCATCATAATTAACTTTATCTACATCTGCAACATCGTTTGGTTCCATGGTTTCGGAAAGTTTAGTTGGCATCTGACTGCCAGTAAATCATATTGGTTCATGGATTTCATTAACCTCCTTCCAGCCATGATCTGTGGGTTGAATATTCTCTAGTGGATCTCGTAGTTTTTCATGTTTCTTGAGATATGCAACATAGTTGCAACGTGCCAATTTTTGTACCAGAACGTCTTTATAGGGTGGAAGCATGCTTGAATCAATTCCTTTTATTTCATCCAATGGAATGTTTGGATTGGTTGACTTGTATTTGTGCATTAAAAGTGTCAATCTCGCCTAATTGACAAAGGATAATCCTTCCTGGTCATATAATGAACATACATACTTTTCTACTAAACTTTCATCATCAACAAAAGTAGTGTTCTTCAGAATCTGCCTAAACCTTCAAGGTGGAAACGACTCTTTTCACCTTTGTTAAATGTATTCAATTTTCCCTTCCCAAAGAAGGATGACGTGTAACAACAGCCTGCCATTGCATGATATCTCGCCAATGCCTTACACAGTACTGGAGCAATGCGGTTTACTGGTGCAGTGATATGTGTATATCTTCTACTGTTATCAATGGTAGATTATAATGAATGCTTGTTTTTTCTGAATTTATTTGTTTTCCAATTTTTTTTTTTCTTCAGTATTGGAAATATAGGCTACTGTTAAAAACTCAGGGCTGAGCTTTGTTGTTCATGGCTATCCGATTGTATGGGGCAATATAAAAATATCAAGCTAACGTTTTATTGAGAACTTGCGTTTATATACAACAAAAACTGAAAAATGCCAGGTTTTAAAAGTACAAGTTTTGTAATATTTTAAATGTAGATTATTTTTGGGGGGCCTTAGATTGGAATGGAAGTTCTCAGTTACCCCTACTCTACCCGAAAATACTTAAAAAAAAAAAGAAGTAATACTTAGGGCTTGTGGCTACCGTGGAGGTGGAAAATGCAACCACCACTGTCCGCAAACCTTATGACATTTAAAATGACCTCGAGACGCCCTTGACTATAACTCTCTATATATGTGTTTATAACTGGATTTTAATAGGAAGAAACCTTTAGAAAATACAAACATGTATATTACGATCAACATTGAAAGCATTTTATTTTATACTTATTGGTATTTTATATTATTATTATTATTATTATTATTATTATTATTATTAGCACCGCGTCTTACTACCCGTTCGGGTTATACGCACTTACGCTAATGTGTAATGGTAGGGAGATTGTGAGATGAAATGGAGGACCCTACAGTTTAACGTGGAATCCGAACCACGGTGGAGGCCAGGCATTCCACACATTCACAAGATGTCTTGTCAGAGGTGAAGGAAGGGTTTGGTAATCAGATAAACCTGTGCCGGGACCGAGGAGTGAACCCCGGCCGCCAGCACAGAAGTCTGACACATTACCCCTAGACCACCAGGTCACCGGTATTTTATAGATATTAGCATTAGGCTATCAATAAATAGTTACATCGGTAGATAACATGACTTGACTTATGAATACGTGAAAGAAGACCAAGTAACTTTTCTAGTGGCCGGATAAGAATCTTCCTACTCAAATTGGACTGTGTATTTATATTGACATTTAGTCACGAAGTATTGTTCGCGTATAACTTAATATTTTCTCACCCACGTCACGTTCAAGAAACGACCTTGCTCTTGATAACTCTAGTTGTTTACATAGCCCATTGATTGTGCAAAGTTGAAAGCTGTTTATTTATTAGCACCCTCTACTAATTAGTTCTAGGAAAAACATAGCAATATCACAGGTCTCTCGCTAACTTACGCACAGATTTATCTGAATACAAAACCCTTCCTTCACCTTTGACAAGACATCTTGTGAATGTGGGGAATGCCAGGCCTCTACCGTGGTTCGGATTCCACGTTAAACTGTAGGGTCCTCCATTTCATCTCACAATCTCCCTACCATTACACATTAGCGTAAGTGCGTATAACCCGAACGGGTAGTAAGACGCGGTGCTAATAATAATAATAATAATAATAATAATAATAATCTAACTTACCAATCAAACGCATCAGGAGAGTCAGTCTCCGTTTGGCACGGTTTTCCAGCAAGGAGGCTAGTGCTTGAATCCCGGCTGGATGAACTAAGATATCTTTTATTAAATGTTTTCCCACTCTAGCCCTACCAAACGCAGGTACATTTCTTATACCACAGCGTGGAACTGCAGCTCTACACTTTTAACCATCTGGGCTATATATATATATATATATATATATATATATATTACATAATTTTTGTAGCTTCTTCTTTCAACATTGTTCGCAATCTGATACGTGCACGCCAGTCTTGGCCTCCATATTGAATTTCTCCTTTCTACATTGTGGTGTTGTCTTTGTTAACACTATCTTAAATTTTAAGTATGTTATATTGTATTTTAAAGTTGTTTGGCTTAACTTTTATAAATTCTGATAGTTTTAATTTATTTTGGTTATGTTTGGATCCATAATCTTTGAATGAAATACCATGGTCGAATATCTGGAAAAAGAAACAGTCGATCATTTATTGTCCTTTTCTGAATTATAATAAATATATAATAAAATAAATATTAATTAGTTTCAAGGAAGCTATGCTGGCGCAATCTGGACCTCGATGTCAGTCGGGTGAACTAACATTCAATGTTATTTTTAAGAACAGCTGATCTATTCGTGAGCAAGTCAAAATAGTATGAAATTTATAATCTTAATACTTTGCGACGTAAAACTATTGCATTGTTTCTAGTAAAGTGTTTCTGTTCAATTGTATTAATATGTTTTATTTGATATCGTTGCTAAATCTGATTATTTGCAATACTAATTATTGGGAGTTTTCAAAAGATGTTGCCTACATAAAACCCCTCTCAAATTGTCCCAGATTGTTAATTCATAGCACTATTTAAATAAAATTCTTCTTATTTTTAATTTCTCGCTATCTTACAGGTAAAGAAAGTATTGGGATCGTCAAAAAAAAAATTGAAATCAAGATTTTGATGAATGTCGACGTTTCATGACCCCCCCGAATTCGAAAAAGTAGTTTTTGAATCGATCTTTTCTCTTTTCGCCCTTTCTTAAACTACTCTTAATTTTAAGTCTAAACAGACTCACAGACAGACGTCATTGCAAAGACCACTTTTTAGGGTTTGGGGGTCATGAGACACGACATCCATCAACATTTCAGGTTAGATTTTCTTTTGCGGTCGCAATACTTTTACCTTTTTTGTTCGAAAAGTTAAAAAATATATATTTACGTATAGCTTGAAAGTTATTGGTTTTATAAAAATATACTTCTTATCAAATATTTGTATTATAAAGAGCCTTATATATTTGTAATGATAAGTAATTTCATATCTCAAATAGTTTAGATTTTTTTTTAAGAAGCTAATTTACGCGTCAGACCTGAGCCCTTAAAGTAGTTTTGCCGAAATATTTAGAGTAGCCATTTTGTTTGGAATATTTATAAATGTTTATAAATGAAATTTAATAAAAATAGCCAGAGCCAATTTTGAGAAAATCGACTTTTTCTCTTTTTGCCCTTCACTAAACTCCCCTTAATCTTAGAGTTAGATATCCAATATCAAAAACCTCTCGGGGCAGCCCTATAAAAACCTTAAATACCAAGTTTTAGCTAGATCGGTAAAATAAATTTGGCTCTAGTTGGAGGTACAAACAGACAGACGTTAAGTCAAAAAACACTTTTTTAGATTCGGAGGGTTATGAAACGTAAAGATTCATCAAAATCTTGAGTTAGATTTTTTTTGACGATCACAATACTTTCTATACCTGTAAGATAGCGAGAAAGTAAATAAATGGTACGGAGCTCCACACGGACTTTCTCGTTCTATTGTCTAAATATGGAAATATTTACTCAAAACTCGTAATATATGTGAATAAAAATAATATACACTAGGAAACCCAAGAATAAATTGCACTATTCTTATGTAAAATATTTTTTGAGTCGCGGTTTTAAATTTTATAATTTTATTTTTAAAGAATTAATGTCCTCAATGGTATGTTTGGACCAATAAAAAGATCAATATTGGGTCTACAATGGTCAACACTTCGTATTAAAATTTCTACTTCCGGTTAAAAATTTTGACATTTTATTAGATGTTGCACATATTTATGCCATCGCATTGCTATTAAATTCCTAATTTATAAATTTGGACCAATAAAAAATGTAAATATTAGCTATTGAGTCTTAAATGAAGGAGATAGATCACTGTTGTACAAACATTTTTCCTGAGGGATTTAAGGAAAAATAACATACATTTTTGAGAGACTTACTTATATTTAATTACTCTATGGCAGTGGAGAATTATTGCGTTAAAACTAAGTAGTATATCTTTATAGCTAAAGCTCACAAAATTGTATTAATATATTTGCCAATATCTAAGAAGTATTTGTTTCTATAAAAATATATCCCAAATAAAAGTTTTTTTATTTTTAATAGTACTACAATTTTGCAACAATAAATTATTTAATATCTCAAATAGTTGCGGAGATATTGAAGTTTCTGCTTCTGTAAGATACCCTAAAATTCATTTTCACGGGAAAATGAAAATAGCCAGTTTATTTATAATCTTAATCAACGCTTAGATACGAATTTTTGTCAAAATCGTTAGAGCCGATTTTGGGAAAATCTATTTTTTTTCTCTTTTCTTAAAACTACTCTTAATTTTAAGTTTAAACAGACACACAGACATACGGTATTGCAAAGACCACTTTCTATGGTTTGGGGGGTGTTGAGACGTCGACATTCATCAACATTTCAGGTCAGTTTTTGTTTCGTGGTCGCAATACTTTTACTTTTTGTGTTCGAAAAGTTAAATATATATATGCGTATAGCTTGAAAGTTATATGTTTTATAAAAATGTGTTGCGAATAAATATTTGTGTTATAAATAGATCTACATATTTACAATGATAAGTAATTTCATATCTCAAATAGTTTCGCAGATATGATACAAAATGAGAATTTACGCATTAGACCGGATCTCTTAAAGTCATTTTGCCGAGATATTGAGAGGAGCCATTTTGTTTGTAATATTTATAAATGGTTAAAAATCAAATTTAATCAAAATCATTAGAACCTATTTTGAGAAAATCGACTTTTTCTCTTTTTGCCCTTCAGTAAACTACCCTTAATTTTAGGGTTAGATATCCAATTTCAAAAACCTCTAGGGGCAACCCTATGAAAAGCCCTAGATACCAAGCTTTAGCCCGATCGGTAAAATGGTTTAGGCTCTATTTTTAGGTATAGACAGACAGACAGACGTAAAGTCAGAAACCACTTTTTCGGATTCGGGGGAGTCAGGAAACGTGGAGATTCATCAAAATCTTGAGTTAGATTTTTTTTGACGATCAAAATATTTTCTCTTCGTGTGAGATGGCGAGAAAGTAAAAACAGAAGGTGATAAAAGATCAAATCGAAAGTGTTATGAAAATTATTTGTCTTTCTGTTTTATATGTGTTGAGAAAACAAAGATGCTCCTGATGCGCAATGCATTGTGTGTAATAAAGAGTTACAGTGTGTAGCCAACAGTTTTGTGGCTCCTAGTAAACTTCGTAGGCATTTGGAAACCAATCCTCCTGTAATTTGAAAATGGTCAACTTTCCACGATTAAAATGTCTAAAACGGACAATTAAAATGCAACAGAAGCATCTTATCGTGTAATTTACCGTATTGCACTTGCTATAGAAGTGCACGCTATAGGATAAACTCTTATCAAGCCTTGTGATATTATAACAGACAAATTGAATGAAGAGTCTGGTAGAAAAATTGATACAGTAATATTGTCGTGTAATAGATTGCTGTTTCACATATCATTCATGGCCTTGCCGATTATATTGAAAAGGAACTGGTTTCCTGACTGAAAGATTGCCATGAGTATTCTCTGCAGTTGGATGAATTAACTGACGTTTCGGGACTTGCTTTGTTACTAGTATTAGTCACATATAATAATGGGATTGAAGAGAACTTGCTCCTATGTGAACCTTTGTCAATTAACATAACTGGGGAATTATTTTTTTGGACTGTATCAACAGTTTTATCAACAAACATGACACTAGTTGGGGAAAATGTATCGATGTATGTGCCGATGGTGCTGGTAGGAAAGATGAAGAGAGCTGTCACGAATCACTAAAAGCCATTGTGATCTACATAGGCAATCAATTTCGACTAAAAAAATACCGACATATCTAAAAACTGTGCTTTCTAACGAATACCAAATTATTAATTATGTCAAATCTCAGACACTTTAATCCAGGCTATTTAAAATTTTGTGTAAGGAAATAGGTAGTCAGCATAAAGCACTCCTGTTACATTCTGAAGTAAGGTCCTGTTACATTCTGAAATAAGGTCCTGTTACATTCTGAAGTAAGGTCCTGTTACATACTGAAGTAAGGTCCTGTTACATACTGAAGTAAGGTCGTGTTACATAATGAAGTAAGGTCGTGTTACATACTGAAGTAAGGTCCTGTTACATACTGAAATAAGGTCCTGTTACATTCTGAAGTAAGGTCTTGTTACATACTGAAGTAAGGTCCTGTTACATACTGAAGTAAGGTCGTGTTACATACTGAAGTAAGGTCTTGTTACATACTGAAGTAAGGTCCTGTTACATACTGAAATAAGGTCCTGTTACATTCTGAAGTAAGGTCTTGTTTCATACTGAAGTAAGGTCCTGTTACATAATGAAGTAAGGTCGTGTTACATACTGAAGTAAGGTCCTGTTACATACTGAAATAAGGTCCTGTTACATTCTGAAGTAAGGTCTTGTTACATACTGAAGTAAGGTCCTGTTACATACTGAAGTAAGGTCGTGTTACATACTGAAGTAAGGTCTTGTTACATACTGAAATAAGGTCCTGTTAAATTCTGAAGAAAGGTCTTGTTACATTCTGAAGTAAGGTCCTGTTACATTCTGAAGTATTGTCTTGTTACATACTGAAGTAAGGTCTTGTTACATACTGAAGTAAGGTCCTGTTACATAATGAAGTAAGGTCGTGTTACATACTGAAGTAAGGTCCTGTTACATACTGAAGTAAGGTCGTGTTACATACTGAAGTAAGGTGGCTATTCAGAGGCAAAGCTCTTGTGAGGCTTTTTGAAATTCGTAGTGAAATACTTGTAAACTTCACTTCAGATAGTGCAGGACTTAAGTCTTATGACTTTTTGACAAATTTCTCATGGCTAGGGAGACTTGCATACCTTGCAGATATCTTTGAAAAATAAAATAAACTAAATCTGTCCCTGCAAGGAAAGAATGTGACCATTTTTACTGCAATTGATAAAAGTTTATCTTTCAAAAAGAAACTAGAAATTTGTACATCTTTAGAAGAACAGAATAACTTCGAATGTTTTTATATCCTAGACGAATTTCTGACTGAAATAATTTCTTCAATCGACGAAGTTTCCAGCGCCATCTTTCAACACTTACGTGACCTGCAGTGTCCTTTATCAGCGTATTTTACAACTACTAATGATGAAAATGCTTGAGTACGGAATCCATTTTTAATTACAGCCAAACCAGTGGGTTTTAATGCGCATGATTATGGAAGGCTGACTTGGCTTCTGAATCTGAATTTTAAAAAACGTTTAAAAGTCTCCTATTGAATATTTTTTGGGGGAAGTCTAATATAAGAGTGCCCGAATGAGGCTAAGCGTGCGATATAAGTGTTCCTTCTTTTTGTTATAACTTATTTATGTGAAACTGGACTGTTATTTTGCAACGAAAAGCAAATATATAAATAGACTTGATGTTGTACCTGACATGAGGATTCAATTTTCCAGCAACATTCCGAATATTAAACAAATTTGTGATGAAAAGCCATCTCACTAAAAGTTAGTTTTATTTATGTTTTAATGATCGATTTTTTTTTTCTTGGTAAAATAAATTGTATTTGAGTATTAGTACCGTAACTTTTTTTTATTTGATGACTAAATGTAAGTAAATTTTTAACAAAGATGACAAGTGTTTCGTGAAAATGTACTGGTATAAAAAGTATTCCGTGACCCGATAAGTTTGGGAAAAGCTGGTCTTATGGTCTATAGTGATCTTTGTTAATCTACAGTATCAGGTCTCAATATAAGGTCTACCGTGGTAACTCTTCTTTGCTGTATTCGTGGAATTCAGGGCTACCAACAAAACTCATGATGATAAACTAGTTTTAGCTTATTATAGTTTTTTAGGTATTTATTTATGATAAACATACTTATAGGTGTTTTATGTTTATGACATTTAAAATAAATATTAGATTTTGGGATGGTATAAAACAAATATTGATGTAGTAATTTCTACTATAACTACTTTTTCATTTATATATATGCGGGAAGACCCCTATTTGATAGCTATAAAAATTATTAGAACTACTTTCAACTATTCCTATTATTATTATTATTATTATTATTATGAATATTATTTAGCAGCGCGTCATACTACCCGTTCAGGTTATACGCCTAAGTACTAATCATACTAATGGGTTAGGAATTGGAAGTTGAATATAGAGGAAGTGAGCCAGCATTTGCGTGGAGTGAGAGTGGTAATTAGGAAAACCACCTCCAGTTTCCCCGACAGAGATTCGAACCTCAATCTTCCCATCCTCAGCAGTATAACTAAACACGAGGCAAGCGCGTTAGCTAACAACGCCACCGAGGCGGGTACCTATTCATACGTCAAGCCATGTTATCTGCAACTGTCACTATTGATAGATATTATTAATAGCTATAAACTGACACTAATTATATAGTAAAATGTAATCAATATTGACCACAAAAAAAAAAATATTTTTCAAATTCTCGAAAGGGGGCTTCCTATAAAAATCAGGGACATACATAAACCAGTTTTAGCAGAAAAAGATGTTGGTAAATTATGGCTCTTAGCCCCTTTAGTTTTTTTTTCTCCTTGATTATTTAAATTGACAAGACATCTTGTGAATGTGGGGAATGCCAGGTCTCCACCGTGGTTCGGATTCCACGTTAAACTGTAGGTCCTCCATTCCATCTCACTATCACCCTACCATTACACATTAGCGTAAGTGCGTATAGCCCGAACGGGTAGTAAGACGCGGTGCTAATAATAATAATAATAATAATAATAATAATAATAATAATAAGATTATTTTAAAAAAGTTATACTTATAAAAGGATGTTATTCTCATAAGCTTTAAAATAACATGTTTATTAAAAAGATACTCTTTCAAAACATGAGATATTAACCACTTGAGCTAAGAAGTATGAATGAGCAGATTAGCTTAGATCAGTGTTTCCCCCACCGTGGTACGATAATCGCGATATATAACTAAGTTTTATTAATCACAACATAGTTTTAGATATTAGCGATTTTCTTTGGCAGGTTATATGTATGTGTAATAATTATGCTAATGAGCTAAGAAAGAGGAAAGGGGGGGGGGGGTATATAGTAAGTTTACCCTCATTTGTATGTAACGATAGATCAAAACCATTTAGGAAAAATCAACTTCAATACACTTTACCGGGAGGGCTAGATTAGGATATTGAAAGGGCTTGGTGGGCTGAATCATTAAAGATACATAATTATATTATATATGATCATTACTAAACATAAATGGCTGTAAGTATATTTTCTCTAGGGAATAATAGAGATCAAACCAGTTATACAAATATATACAGCCATTAGGCCTAATTAGATATTGCAAAAACAATTTCCGTGAAATAATGGAACACATTATGTTGTATACCCTGATTTTGGTTGGAAGAACAGTAGAGAAAATTCAAACATATTTCTTTGCGGCCAACTCTGATAATACTTTACTATATTATTTGTGTTATTTTATAGATATTAATAATATATATCAATAGTAACAGCTGCATATAACATGACATGATGTATGAATATATTAACATTGTTTTAGTAACTTTAGTTACTAACTTCTACTGTTCTTCCTACCAAAATCATACTATATGTATGTATGTATGTATGTATGTATGTATGTATGTATGTATGTATGTATGTATGTATGTATGTATGTATGTATGTATGTATAATTGGGCACTGCACACATAATAACCATTATTGCAGCGTTAAGAAATTTTTTCATTAATTTTTTTTCAACGTTCTTGGGTCAGATAAACCCACAATCCTGGCCGCATTCAGCCCGGGGGTCGTAGTTTGGGAGCCCCCGGTTTATACCATGTGGCCATCAAAGTAGGTATTAGGAAATCGTAATCAAAATACTAACGCGGATTTCGACGTGATGTCATGCATGGACGCTTATAAGCTTTTTACTCTCTTTGTGACAGCTTTGCATTATGACCACTAAAACTTTATTTAAATTTGGAATTATCATTTATAATTTACAAGATATTATTTTTTTATTTTTTGTGTGGAATACCGAGGTGAGTACACAAATTACGAAAATTTGTGAAACTCTGGCTCAGAGGAAGAACATCACCATAAGCTGTTAGAATGATCATGGTGAGAAAATATACCCAGCTCATCCAGCTGGAACTATAACCCTGACCTGCCCGACAATGGTGATCATACGATTATAATGACTTAGATAAGTGGAGTGGTATTCAGCCTTTTTTTGTTCGTGTACCCCCAAATATAATCTTTCTTGAACTTTGTATTCCCAAAGATGTTAGTGCATAGTGCAATTTATACCTATTCTATAATCTACATCCGAAATAAATAAAATCCCAAATAAGATATTAAATAATATGATATATATATATATGCGATTATGTGTGAATTTTTTTAAATTTTACAATCTCCCTTAGATGTACAGTAGCCCCATGTCTTCTTTAGTGCTAGCTGACAGCTCACAGATGACTTCTGACAGTCAACATTTAACTATATACCTAAATTTTGACTGTCAGAAGTGACATTTGCTAAACACACGTTTTTGCAGATTATATGGTTCGGCGTAAGGATACGTAATTTTGTCTGGTAGCTTTTTATAGCTGTGAGCTGTTAGTAAGCACCAAAGAAGCCAAGGGCCCGCGTACCCCAGGTTGAATACCACTGCCTTAAATCACGCATCCACCATTGTGTGTTCAAATGTAAGACTAACCAGTTTTGGGATTATTATGTATGTTTCAAATTAAATTAAATTAATACCATCAGAACATATCAGTGATTCTCCCACTAGTAGAGGGTGGGGGTGGAGAGAAAACGAATCTGTTGACCACCACCATACCTTCTAAAAACTACAAATAATGTTGATAAAAGCTTAAAACATATTAAGTACAACTTAAAAAAATTTTTTTTTTGTTAAATGTACAGGTTAGGTTTTACGACCAGACTTTCAATATGCTATTTAAAACGTATACCTTTATACATTTTGAAAGTATCCCCTAAGATTTTCATTCGTAAAAAAGTACAGAAAATAGCTTTAATAATGTAATTTCCTGGGTCCGTTCTTTGTCTACCAAGCTCAGGTATTTTATAGTTCAGGATCTACCAAGCCCAAGTTTTGTAGACCACATATCCTATAGATCAGTATCTGTCAAGACAATGTATCCTATAATTCAGTATCTGCCAATCCCACGTGTCCTATAATTCAGTATCTGCCAGGCCCACGTATCCTATAATTCAGTATCTGCCAAGCCCACGTATCCTATAATTCAGTATCTGCCAGGCCCACTTATCCTATAATTCAGTATCTGCCAAGCCCAAGTATCTTATGATTCAGTATCTGACAAGCCCACGTATCCTATAATTCAGTATCTGCCAAGCCCACGTATCTGACTGATGCCTTATCCGCGTTAACCTCCGGTGGGGGAAGAACACTTTATGTGTGTTTAGTTTGATAAACAGAGTAGTCTAACTTTGCAAAATATGTGTCTGACTTATACTAATTTAACCTGATTGTGTAATATATTATACATCTTGAATAAATGAGTATTGTGATTGAAATAGTATGTGTATTTATAAAATGTTATATATATTTAATTAAAATAATACAACAGTTATATTATTATTAATATCATCAATTTAATTACATCATATCCTGAATACATTACAGTTTTGTTCATAAAATCAGTGACTAGACATTCTTTGGAATACAAATAAAAGTTTATTATGAATGTGAAAATAGATAAAGAAACTTGCTAAGTTGCATAACAAATCACAAAACATTACATTGTTATAATAATAATTTAAACAAAAATCATATTTGTATAAAAAAACAACATATTGCCACATGAATGCAGGCGAAGTTAATAAATTACTTGGTCCCTGCACAGATTTATCTGATTACAAAACCCTTCCTTCACCTCTGACATGACATCTTGTGAATGTGGGGAATGCCAGGCCTCCACCGTGGTTCGGATTCCACGTTAAACTGTAGGTCCTCCAGTTCATCTCACAATCACCCTACCATTACACATTAGCGTAAGTGCGTATAAACCGAACGGGTAGTAAGACGTGGTGCTAATAATAATAATAATAAGTTACTTAAAGGTTTCGTTTCAAACAGTCTTATCTTATCCCGTTTTTAGTTATAACATTATTTACCTTCTTGGGAAGTTACAAATTAAAAGGGATGAATTATATTAGTTAGTAGATTTAAAACAAATCCTTAAATACTTATTAGTTGTTGAAAAGATGTGGTTTGTATAAATAGGGCCTACCATAGAAATAATATATCATATCTAAATCTTGCTAAACAGCACATATTAAATAAAGGCTTTTGATAAATCACACATTTTTTTAAAAGTATACATATGAAGATACCATAAAAATCAAAGAGCTACAATAATTCGTTTTGAAATTAACATTGATGAGCTTAGATATTACATTTTTAGGGTTGTGCAGTAGCCAAACAGCTCTTGCGCATGCGCCAACAAATTGCAGGTGAATAGTGGTTAACAGTCATGTAGAGCCATAACTAAACTCGTGGTATGTTACACTTTGGTAGATATACCCTCAGCAGCATTATATTTTCTGTATAAAATATATTTAATTTTAAGTTCAGTTTTCCCTGTATTGTGATGGGATGGCGTAGAGGTGTAGGGCAGATAGATTTTTTTTAATACGTCTATTCGCGTTGCTACAGAATTTACATTGAGGTGTTACTATTTTTTAAGAAATCATTTGACAGACATTTAAAATGGAATTTTATTTCTAAACGTCTGACCGGATTTTTGTTCTGAAAGAACGACTTGCTTTTTACTAATAAACATGAACCCAGAGATGTAAGTTTTAACCCTACCATCAATCCTCCAATAATATTAAGCGAGTATGTGTGACGTCATTGCACGGTTCCAGTTCAAACCTGTTTGGAAAAAAAATGTTGGTATTTTTTTTAGCAGTACATTTTGTGCAACAAACAATACATTATGTAGACATCGACAAAAGTACACTGATCATTAGGAAGTAAGTGCTAATAAGTTAGTAACGATTGTTTATATAGTTGACGGAAGGTATTTTCATTTTCATTGTTGAAATGGAACGTGTCTACTTTCGGCAGTCTTGAATGGGCTGTTCACAAGACTACAGTAGCCCCGTGGCTTCTTTGGTGCTGACTGACATCTCACAGCTGACTTCTGAAAGTTAACATTTAGGTATATACCTAAATTTTGACTGTCAGAAGTGACAGCTGCTAAACACATGTTTTTGCAGATCATGTGGTTCGGAGTAGGGATAAATAATTTGGCTTGGTAACTTTTCAAAGCTGTCAGTCAGCACCAAAGAAGTCATGGGGCTACTGTAGATATGTATGGACGGACAAATATAGTTAAAATGACGAGTCTTATTATTGTGTTATTTTTATCAACAATCTTATCCTCCCAAAGGATCCTTTGAAAAAGGGATTAGATCTTGACACGAGGCAATTATTATCCCCAGTCCCCTAAAGTGCTCGAGCTAGCTATTCTCATTTGGGAGACAGAACACTTAAACTTTTTCATGCCTTTGATGACATGTCCCAAAATTTGGACCAGGCACATGGTATAGTAAGATTTATTCTCAGCAATTAAAACCATGTTTATGAATAATAATTTTATCGTGTGAGAAAATGTGTGGCTTTGGGCTTCTCTAAGCCGTGATGTATAATTTGGACACCAGAATTTAATAATGTAAACTTCTCTTTATTCAAAGTATTAATTTGATTATTCTAACACAGTATTGTTTTTTTCTTTCAGATCGAAGATGGTTTTAGATCATCCATTTTGTAGACACCCATTGATGGGAACAAGATCTAAACGTCAATCTCATTTAGTCTGGTTGTGGGTGGGTCAGGGTTTGAATCCCTAAGTGTGTATTGAGAGTGGTTGTTCCTAAATTGTTTCTTATTTTCCCTCCACTCATATGCTGCTACAGTATATCAAACTATACTTTGCTCATAAGTACACCCTAGCTTAGTATATATATATAATTAATATAAACAAGATTGAAGCTCTAATTTTTTCATGAAAAAAAATGAGTTACGAAATAATTCATCATTTTAAAGTTGTAGTAGGTTACTATTAAAGAGAAAAATCTTTTACTTGAAATATATTTTTATAAAACCAATAATTTTTTAGATATAAGCCCATACATATATTCTTTTTAATTCAGGTATTTGAAAATTAATTTTATTCTTATTTTCTTTGGTGGACAAAGATATTTCTCTTTTTTCAATTTTTTTCAACAGTGTTCCCAGTTCCTAATTTCATAGAGTAACAGATTGTAATATTTCATTTATGATCTTTGGTGTATTGTTTATACAACAATGTATACCTATTATTTCGTTTCACAAATCTTACAAGTTTTTAGTAAATGCATATTTCAAGATAAAAACAAAAGAAAGTCTGTGCGGTGCACTGTAACATTTATTTACTACGTGATGTATCAGTTCATCCCACATGTGCTCGATTGGATTTAGGACCGAAGATTGTGCTGGGCACTCTTTTTTTTTCAGCTAAAAACCCTTTACCAAATTTGAGTCGTACTTAGGATTATTATCGTGGTAACATGTCTATGTACATAAAAGTCCTACTGCGTCCAGACGTCAAGACACATTGCTATGACACACTAGCGAAGTCATATCCGGTTCTTTGACAATACCAATTGCAACCTTTTTAACATGCGTCACCAATTTTATTTTAATTATTTTCGCGGTCGGAAACTTCATAGTAGGGCTGCCACACTTTGTGAATATTTGAATTGTGCATTGATGACAATAACAGTAGTTTTATCAATTTATAATAAATTGGCTACTTCACGAGATGAGTTTACTTGCCCATAAAGTTTCAGTACGGTTTCACGCAACTGCAGCGTTGTATCCTGTGGTATTCTGTCACTGACTGACTGAACTTATAAACATACATTTATATCTCATTATTATTATAATTATCATAATCAAAAACATCGACTGTTTCCAGCCTTTCGCCAGGTCACTTTAGTTAAGATGCCTCCATCTTCCTCTAACCTTCCACCATTCTACCTCCTTTAACTGCTTTCATTCTTCTCCTCTCACTTCACATTTTCTGTTATCTGAATCTCCCATCTCTTTCTTGGATCCCCTTGCGGTCTTTTTCCTACATACTTCATTTCCATAATTTTCTTTGGCATCCTCTCCTTCTCTATCCTCATTACATGTCCATTCCATCTCAATCTTTCTTTATCTTCTCTCTTATGTTCTTTCTTTGACCCAACTCTTTCCCGGATAACTTCAGTCCTTATTCTGTTTATCCTCATGACAGTCCACATGCTCCTCACAAACTTTAATATTACATTCCATGTCCACGTTTCTGCTGTCTCTAGCCCAATGCTTTTGCACGCAATTGTGCGTGTATATATATATATATATATATATATATATATATATATATATATATATGTGTGTGTGTGTGTGTGTGTGTGNATATATATATATATATATATATATATATATATATATATATATATATGTGTGTGTGTGTGTGTGTGTGTGTGTGCATGCGATTAAATATTTATGCAAAAAATCTGTAAGCTCTACAAACTTTTATATTAAAATACCATACGTTAGTTATTTGTATGTACCAGTTTTAATTCAACCAGTAGTTTAATAAATTATAAGAAAATATTGTGATCCAAAACTTTTGAGCGCCATTGAATGTAGGTCCGTACTGAGGGCGTGTGTTTTGAGGGTTAAAACTCCCCAAACCCCCAAAATATATAATTAATAATTTATATTTTTAACTTCCTTCTATAGCGACTTGGTTAGACACTTTAATCTTATACAATTCATAACACCTACGATCTCAATTATGTTATAACATCTTTAAATGATTTCAAGAAGGATTCAATGTCATAAAAAGATCCTTAACATCTCGTGTTTTCTGACTTCACCACGAACCATCACAGATGGGAAATCCCCAAAATACATTTCTGGGTACGGCCCTGACTGTTTTTATTGCAGCAACTATAATAATTGATGAATTTAGTCTAACTTACTTGGTCCATTTCTTTTAAAACTGAGGTATATCTAAACTTAAAATGAAATCTAGATTTGGGGCAAATTTGACTTTTCATTGGTACCGGTAACAAATCAGTTGGTGTTGCCATGACTCCGATAGACGGTGCTGCCATATAAAATAAAAGTTGACACATTTAATCGTTTGAAATGTATTAAAAGGAATATCAAAATTTGGTAGTTTAATTATTTTTGTATCACTTTGAATAGACTTTAAAAAAATCTAACTTGATACACTCATAGGACTTTATTTGCCCGTTTTAAATAAAACCTTAAATATTTTTAATATCACATTGTATAAATTATAAACTACACAATAATAGGATACACTTATTAACTAGCATGACTACAAAGTATAAACATCTGTACATTTTCTCCTTATAATATCCATCGAGACCAACAAATAAGACTCCTCTACGAGGAAATACCAAATATATCCTCCATATAAACAAGTAAAGGTAAATAGTGAACACGTCAATCACCTTTCCCATTCAAATAAACTCCAATGCATTTATATTTCCTCTCAATCATCTCTAGATATCTTTCCTTACATTGCCAAAGGCTATAAAACCAGTATTGACTTGACCTACTTGTAGAATGATCTTGCCTTGAACAAACATAACCTCTTTATAAATATGGTTTTTAGGGGTTCTAGGTTATGTAAATGATCAAGTTTTTCAAATTTAAAAAAAATGAAGCACACTTTCACTACACTGTAGTGATAGTTTACATATTATATGCTCAAATTCTTATCAACATTATCAAATTATTATGCAAAATTAAATTCTCGTTTTTCTTACCCTATCCTAAAGACAAGCTAGTTTTATCTGTTCAAAAATGCCGAATGCATATGCTTCACACTACCTTCTTCCAAACGAAAAAAAAACCCACGGGATATAACATCAATTCAAGCTTCTAAAAAAATAAAGTCAAAGGACATTCTTAAATCAAATATCGCACAAAACATCCACACATCTTCTCATGAAGCTTGTGGAGTTTTGTTTTGCAACTACGGTGAAGTGTTTCTTTACCGCAAAGAATAAGAAGAGCTCTTTTTTTTCCCCCAGACATTCTCAACCTGTAGCCTGGTTCGCGGTAGTCCTGTGTACGGCCGGCAGGTCGTAGTAGCGTCTGGAAGATGAGAGTTCAGGGCGCGCCTGGCGGAATAGAGGCAGACTACCATGACGGAGCATCTGTTTGGGTTGCTCCGAGAGCGGCGCACCCCCTCCCACCCCATTCTTACCCTCGCACACCATCAGGACGGTGTAGTAAGGCGGGGGGTGGTCACAAGCTACGATAGAGTCGTAGCTCGGGGGGAGGTCTCCACTCACTACCAACTGGAGTTGACTGCTTACTGACGTCATACCATCCTGGAAATATTCATGTACTGTACGTAAGAACGTATCTGGGATAAAATTTTGGGTACAGATACAATTATTATAAGAATAACTTTTTTTTTTAGGTTCAGGGACACAAAACGTCTAGGTAAATCATGATCTCGAGGTTTAAAGTTCACGTTTATAATAATTTACCTTATGAGTAAGTAAAAATGTTAAAAATTGTTCAACCCACGTTGAACTCCCCCAATAACACTGTGATAGTCGTACAAGTAGCAAGTAGTTACTACAGTAGCCCCACGGCTTCTTTGGTGCTGATTGACAACTCACAACTGACTTCTGACAGTCAACATTTAGGCGTATACCTAAATTTTGAATGTCAGAAGTGACAGCTAATAAACACATGTTTTTGTGGATCATCTGGTTCGGCGTAAGGATACATAATTTGGTCTGGTAAATTTTTAAAGCTGTTAGTCAACACCAAAGAAACCGTGGGGCTACTATACTTACTACCAGTGCTGAACTTCCGCGTTCCGGTACCTAAAATTGTAGAAATCAACCACTGACTACTACTATTTATTACTATTTACCTGCGCACTCTGTTGAGTGGCTTCCTGTCTATCACGATTGTGTGCCTCCCATATGCACAGACCCAGTCGGTGTGTGACGTAGCAACACATGAGCAGACTCACACACAACAGAGCTAGTCCCAGACCCAAGACATTCCATCTGCAATACAAGACAGAAACGCCTTCAAAATGTGAGTAAAGAGAATCTGGTTCATGGTCGAGATATTGAACGCTAAAGACGAGTGCTAGAATTGAATGAATGGACAGTTACAAAGATGTAGTGTACACTTAGTTTACCCTGAAATGTAGCACCCTTACCTTGGATGATTGCACTATGGCCCTATCATGCACGTTACACCATGAAAGGTAAGCTTGCTACCTTTCAGGGTAAACGAAGTGTACAGGGCCACACCCAAAGAGGAAGATTTGGGGGAAAGATATATAAAATGCATAGGTTAAATTTTAAGACCAAACTTACAACTCAATATAAAAAAAGGTATACTCCTATTTGCATTTAAAAGTAGCCCCCAAAATTCTCATTCAGACTAAAGCACAAAAACTTGTGCTTGTAGCATTTTCCTGAAACTAAAAAACTCCCCACTTCGATATTTCTTATGAGAATTGTATCTATATGACTCTTCAAAAAAACCCAACAAAAAACAAACAATTAAATTTGAATTTTCTGTTGAGACAAAACCACTGTTGAAACAAAACGTCATATTTGTCAAAGGAAGGCTCTATCTAGTCCCTTATACCGTCCAAATTAATAACAGAACTGCGACAGTTTTCTTCAAACATATTTGAAAATGAGCTCATTTTACATGTTCATATGTATATTTTAAAGTATTCAACTTAAGATACCTATAAGAATGTTTATGGCATTACTATCTTAAAACTTCATTTTGGTGTAGACCTAATTTCGAAACAACAAGCTAATATTTAAATATTGTGAGACAGTTGAGCGTGTGCAATGAGTTTAAACTCTTCAGAAGCTATAGCTCAAAAAAGACATCGCATCGTGGTGCGGTTTTTCGTATTCTAAATTAGAAAACAGTGGATTAGAGATGGTATGGAAAGTAATATTAGTGTGTCTATGTTACTTTCAAGGCCATTTAACAGGGAGAAGGCAGTGGAGGGTCAAGACTTTAACATTTATTGTAGCTATGAGAGGAAATTATATGATTATACCTACATATCCATTATAAAAAATAATCCATAGAAACAAAAAATGAAAATCAGAACGATTTAAACTTCTTAGAAAATCATTGTTGACATGTTTCCCTCACTAACAATACTTATTAGTTACTGTATTATACAGGATGTATTATAATTGATGTCAAATATTCTAAAGACGTATTCACATCTACCGAACATTAAAAAGAGTTCTTATAAACATGGTTCTAGAAACGTTTAGGTCCAGTCATTTTAGGCGAACAAAAGGTTAAACATCAAACTAATTGTAAAAGAAATAAAGTAAGGTTTTTTAGACTTGGAATAATATCCCCAACAACATATCAAATGTCTAGAAAAAATCTAAGTATGGGAAATCCACTATATTGGCCGCCATCTTGGATTTACTCTCGAAATTTATAAAATGAATATTTTGCTCCGATTAACTTCAAATATATACCAAATAGAAAGATTTTGAACCTGGAATCATATAAAGACTTCATCTAATTTTGATTATTTCATGTTCCATTTATTACAAAATGTTAATCATAAAGGTATTGAAGTTATGAACATTATAATAGTATGGTATAAGTGATTGTAAAAACTTTTTAAACTTGTACAAAAGCGTTTAAATTACTGCACACTCTTTTAAAAACTACTAACACAATTAAAACACTACTTGTCATTTCCAACATCAGAGACACCATCGTCTCCTGTATTGGAGCCGCTGCAGAGTATAGCATGGCATTCACTGCAAACTGATGAACAACTGGTGGTGCTGGTTGAAGGTCAGTGAGTACTGGTAGGAGTTTACAACCCTTTAATTGCCAACCCCAATCCTCAGATGAGCTGTATTACCTTTCCAATCCTGAACTTGCTAGTAGACCCGTAAGTTATGGAATTTAGCAGCAATTAAAGTCAGTAGAAGTGACTGGGCTTGAACAGCTTTATTCATATTTTTGTTAGCCACCTTTGTACTTAAACATCTGTATCGTAGTTCATCCAAGGTATTAAATGTCTTTCATCCATACATACAAATATACAGCACCAAAATAATTTTATCCGGCAGTAATATGTCTTCTTCCAGACTGTTTGCATTGTTGAATACTTCAGCATACTCCATAAATGATGTATGTTTCATGATCTTCGTTAGACCTTTTAAAAAAAATCCGTTGCAGACATTTAATCCTAATGACGACTCTGGAGTTTGAATGTCCCATTGTCGGATGTTGGTTGCACCATTCTTTGGTTCTGGTTTGAATATTACGTTTTTATTCTACATTTTAACATAGAAACACAGGAGTATCAGGACATCAGTGTCGTCTGCAATGCCAACAACATCTCTTTGTTCAGACGCACCAACTGCTGTCTAGGTGCTCAGAAGGTCTGCCTCTCCACGTGCATGTATTGTCTGACATCCAACATTATCAAACTTTCACTAAGCATAATCAAAAACGCTACTTATTCGTTTTGTGTAACAGAAAAATATCCTTCTTCATTGTTGCTTTCATGTCCATGGAAAATAAAACGTCAGGGGAACTTTTACCTTCACTTCTTCTAATTTGAGTGGCATCCTTAATGGAAGGACACTCCAAATATCCATCAAACACAATCACAACCAATTTACCATACCTTGTAAGAACGTAGTTTGTATAGCTATTACAGATGTCTGAAAACTGCATACCAACCGACCATGATAATCGAAGCAGTACAGCACCTCCATCGAGTACATAGAGTGGATCAGAAAGTGATGTTTCTGCCACAGCTATCTGATATTTCTCCACCTTGGCCCACATGGCATTGGCCAGAGCTGATTTATTTGCTTTTCTCGGGAGGACTGAATCGGCAAAGATGCTAGATAGATACAAAGTTCATATTTGAATATGCCCCTCTTATCTATGTCCTGTTGTTCAGAAACAAAAGCAAACCTTTGGAATAGCAATTGTGGGTCAATATTGACGACATATTGGCCTTCTTTAATATGCCTCGATCCCAATGTAACAGCCTGTAAATTTCGTTTGAATGAATAGTTCCAAATGTTCTGACTATGCATGGGCTGGAGATTTAAATCGCCAGTTTCTTTTGCTTTGTCAACGTTGACATTACTATGAGCAACCACTCCTGATGTCAAACTGTGCAAAGTTTCATCGGTGGAGAATGGGCTTTGGTCCAATAGAAATGTCAAGATGTTCCTGGTGTCTAAGCAGTCTCTTGTCTGCCTGGTGTATGAAGCTTCTTTGTGTTGTGCACTTGTATTATACATGACAGTAGTAAACTCTTGCATGGCATTGTAGACCTTTGTGCATAGAATCATGGATTGAACCCATAATTGTCGCTGTGCTTCTGTCATTCCTCTTCCTCTAGTTAACACACACTCCTGTATATTTGATGCTTTTCATCAGTGCCTGACAGTATTACTGATAGTGTAGAGGCCATATTATAGTTGGTAGATTGGAATAATCCCTTAGAATATTTGACACCCATTAAAATACATCATATATATGTAAATAGTGGTTATTAATTTAATTTTATCTTTGGATACCATTATTGATATACTATTTTAATTTTCATTGAGTGAGTGAGGTTGTTGACCCCCTTTTATACGTCCACGTTTACATCACTACCTCTATCCTTGCATCACAGGCTTTGAATAAATTAGATAGCTTTACTCATTATCTGACATCTATAATCTCCTTTACTAAGCCTAGTTTATGTATCTGGTCAATTAAACTAGACTGAATTATTTCAATAATTTTAGCTTTGAATGCGTGTTTTAATGGGCGTACAAATGATTTTCTACTTCTCTAACTTTTATTGTATGTTATCATTATTATTTTTATTATTATTAATATGTGCTTATATTTACAATACAATTACATTAGCATAGGGCAGTTAAAGTATCTGGGAGGTCTGCTGCACCAAGGAAATTACGTCAAGGATCGCCATGGTCAAGGAAGCGTTCAACAAGAAGACGCTACTTCCAACCAGCAAGTTGAGTTTGGAACTGAGAACTAAACTGATTAAATGCTACATTTGGAGCATCGCACTGTGTGGATCAGAAACGTGGTCTCTTAGGAAGATGGTAAAGAAATAATTGAAGAGCTTTAAATGTGATACTGATGAAGATTTGAAAATATCTGGTGGACAAACAGTGTGACAAAAGAAGACGTCCTAAGAAGAGTGGGTGAGAAGAGAATCATTTTTTATGTGATTCTCCGGTTCAAAGCAAACTGGATCAATCGAACACATCCTTAGGAGGAACTGTCTTCGACACGATGTCATGGAAGGAAACGTTGAGGAAAGAAGAGCTTAATAAGAAGGAGGATTCAAATATTGGATGACTTTGAGGGAAAGAAGAAAATTCTGGGACCTAAAGGAGGAAGCAGAAGACAAGGCACATTGGTGGCTTAGACTCGCTGACAAAAGGAATGAGCCTGTCGTAAGGCAAAATCCCTGGTGATAATAATAAATCTACAATGTTTCACCGGATCATCACTATCACCACCACCCTTATTGTTTGGATTCCTTCCCGATTCTTGATTTGTTTGTACCTGCTCTCCGCATCCTGCGTCCAATCTCCCCTCATGTTAGTTTCCAGCATGATCCCGAAAACGATGAGGATAGGAACCACCACCAGCGCCACCACCAAGTCCACAGCGGGCTGCTTGTTACGATGACGCCGAGACATCTGTCGGCAAGAAGTACAAACAACTTCAGAAACTGTGAGCTAATCTCACGTCCGATTAACAGGGATATTAGAAAACCTAGTATTGAAATGAGGTTTTATGCGTTATTCATTTGACAACAGCAAATTTTTGTATCAATTATTACACTATTTTGAGATATTTTTGGTTATTTAAAAAAAAATATTGTAAAATTGTTTTTACTGGTCTCATTTCCTACTGAACTCCTGTTTTGTTCTGAAATTCCCACAAAACATATTATAAATCCGCTTATCTGGACATAATTGAATATTATATATATATCGCTTGCTGATGGCTGGAAGATCAGGGTTTGAATCCCTGTCAGATCTACTGAGGGTAGTTTTTTCTAAGGGGCTTACCACTCTCCTCCCATTCAAAGTTAAGTAGATTACCTCTAACATGCTTTCTTCCTCATCCCTACTCCATCGGAGTAATTATCATGTATGCGTATAACCTAAACAGGTAGTAAGACGTGATAATAATAGTTATTATTATCTTATTTGTGAATGTTAGGAATGCCAGGTCTCCACCGTGGTTCGGATTCCACGTTAAACTGTAGGTCCTTCATTTCATTTCACATTCACCCTACCATTTGCACATTAGCGTAAGTGCGTATAACCCGAACGGGTAGTAAGACGCGGTGCTAATAATAATAATAATAATTATCTTATTGCAAAATTAAAGGTTTACTGTTTTAACTTAAACAAAAGTAAATATTTGTTTGTTGTAAACAATTTTAGTGGAATTTTATCTAACCTGACTGGCTGTGTTCATTTGTGAATGCTGGCTGGGAAAGATGTTATTGATCTATGGTTACATAATGTATCAAGTTTATTCATGAGTAAAAGGGACCCAATGGTATATATATCTCTTCCCCTCTATAAACACTAATGGGAACCTCAAATTTTACTCCCGAAAATTCCTTAATCTTGTTCAGCTACACTATATGTATATTTACCATTCTTTCTAATTCCAGTGCCATCTCTGGTCTAAGCTCATACTCATAACTAAGCAGGCAAGTTTAGTTAGAGCCAACCCTATGACACCCCTCACTCTGCAACATGTAAAAGTTCTAGTTCCAGTGATAAACGCTAGTATCTCTGCATATTAGTAGCCTTCGCGCGCAATTCAAATACAGTAGAGAGGTTTGGACTTAATACGTTTTCATTTTATGGTTTTAGGTAATATGGTGGGCATAGAAAATAATTAAGATTGAATGCCCTTGATTTTCAAAACATTTAAATTGGCTCGGTTATGCAATAAATATAATTTTTTTTAAACAAATTTAGCTAGCTACATTGTGTGCGTGTGTGTACCGGGGACAAGGGGGGGGAGGGACAATTTTACTCAATCATTTAGACTTTTTACAATAGTGGTAGTATTATAATGTTTTATTTTCAGTTATATGTCTACTTAAAAAAATACCTCTTCATTTTAAAATGTGGTTTTTTCTGTCGTTTACTGCTCTTAATATACATACAAATTATTCAAAACGTCACCTTATAGGAGTCAAACACAAATCCGCTTGGATGTCTCAAGCCATTTATAAGACAGGTGCCTTACTGAACTCCACGATGTGTTTCTGGTGGGGTCACAGGGCTTGTTGAAGTCATAGAGCTATATTTACTTCATTAATTTATTAAAATTACTCCTGCCTCGGTGGCATAGTTGACTAACACGCGAGTCGTGTTGAGTTCGACCACCGAGGACGGGGAGATCGAGGTTCGAATCTCGGTCGGGTGGACCGAGTTTTTTTTCCTAAATGGTTTTCCACTCTCCCTCCACGCAAATGCGGGTTCACTTCCTCTAATTCAACCTTCCCAATTCCCAATCCATTAGAGTAATTAGTACTTAAAGAGTATAACCCGAACGGGTAGTAAGACGCGGTGCTAATAATAATGTTTCAGTGATGGGAAGGTCGGAATTCAAATTTTGGCTGAGTATACATGGGGTGATATATCCTAAATGGTTTCCACTTCTCTCTCCAACAAATAAGGTTACATTTCCTCTAACTAAACAACTGTAATTAAATGCAGATAGTCGCGGGTACAATGGAAACAATTATTAAAAACTGGGATTTTAATTATTATTATTATTATTATTATTAGCACCGCGTCTTACTACCCGTTCGGGTTATACGCACTTACGCTAATATGTAATGGTAGGG
>CABFVX010006665.1:0-13821 GCA_902151425.1 Timema shepardi
AAAGCTATGGATGTAAGCACGCCCTTAGGCGCTAAATTTGAATGTTGACTTCTAACTTTCACTCTATGTTCCCTCTGTGGGACGAGCAAAATATTGCATGTTATGGCGGCTTAGTCTGTACTTTGGCAGGCTAAGCGTAGGCTGATTATGCCATTAATGTACTCTTGTATTATTATATCTTTGTAATTGATCAGAAATAAAAAAAAAAATTCTCTTGTGACCTCATGGCTACTTTTTGGGGAACACTTCCCGACCTCTGTGTGAGCGTCACAGAATAATGCAAGGCGCACTTTCCTTTTCGTGAACATTTAGTTTTCGTACGCGATCGACTGAAAATTGATAAGAGATCGACCTTTTGCCGACCCCTGCCATGCAGCTACCAAAGAGCTATCAAAATTAACTTGGTTGTTGTAAAAAGCACAAATTGTCATATATATGTTGCAGTCAAAACTGGTTTTTAGTTAGAACGTGTTTTTTTCTAGTCAAAACTAGTTTATACTTAATATCTTTGTTACAATTGGAATTTACTGCTATATATTTTTCAATTTTAGATAAAACTAGTTTAACTTTGAACATTAGATAAAACTAGTTTTAGCTAGAGAAACTTTTTAGGAGTAAATAATTAAATAAAAAGCAATTATGTTTTGATTATGATTAAAAACAATTTATATTATTTAATGCAATATTTATTGAGAATATTGGTCACACATCTATTTCATTAATATAATTATAGTAATACAAAAATATTCATACACAAAAGAAACATTTTAAAGGAACATCACAGAGCCATGTCTACAGTAATAATTAAAAAAAGTTAAATGAAAATAATCATACATTAAAAATATATTAATTAGTCTGATACGTTTAATGAAAGTAGCTTGAGTTAATAAAAAACAAACATAACATAAAAAAAGGGAACCAGTAAGTAATATTACTTGTTATTGCAAGGCAAACTATCGTGGCATTTCGAGTTAAACAAGTTACCTTTTTTCTTACAAAATCACCTTTTTGACATACACGCCTTCTTACACTCACAGCGAACAAATCCTTGGTATGTTCCTAACGCTGCTGTCTTGGCAGCGCTGTGCATATTACAATAAAAATATTAAACCTTAAAACATTAATGAATTACTTGCATAGTTAGCAGCATTAAACAGTGGCACATTTTCAGTTTTTTTAACCAAGGAGCCACTGAAAGTGTTTGCGACAACACTCGTCCCTAATTATTTAAATCAATTCCACAATACATACCTCCAATACAATTTATCGATTATCCCATATTTAGTTCCAATCTTGTGCAAACCCTGTTCATCCTTTTGAATAACCACTCCAATAATATTGCGGATATCTGCTTTGGCGCTGTCAACATTATGGATTAGTATAATTATATCATCACTGATTTCTACAGGAGCGTGTATTGAATCAGAAGCCAATTTCATTCTCTTGGCCTGTTTTATCAAGTTTTCATGAGATTTTTGTCTAGCTGCTGTTGTTTGGGATTATCGATTCGCATTAGCTACAGCTTCTGAAACAGTATTAACTGAGTCATTTTGTCAAAACGTGTTTTGAATAGTTAAAACTAGTTTTAACTGACATTCATTTTTTGACCAGCAGTAAATTCTAGTTGTAACAAAGGTATTCAGTATAATCTAATTTTAACTAGTAAGAACGCTCTCTGACTAAAAACGGGTTTTCATTGTAACATATATAACTTAAATCCGTTCTGTGTCCATTTTTAAAGTGTGGCATGATTTTGTTCAGATTTACAAAATAAATATTTATGTTGCTAATTAGCATACCTCCCAAATTCCTTATTATGCGTTTTACAATAAAATGCTAAAGGCAGTTTGCAAAATCACTAAGATACTGAACTTAAGGTGGTATGGAAGCAATCCCGAGTTAAGTTTTGTATTTTGGCATTATTATAACAAAAAACCATATGAAAAAATTCAGCTGCAACAATGAATAAAAAATTGGACTAAATGTAGTTTCTGAAGAAATATTTTATTTATGTTGGCCACAAAAATAAAATACTAAACATTTTTAAAATATGGATTTGAACTCATACTCCTGTCCGGACCACATCAATCTGTTTGTCATATGATATATTGTAAAGGTGGGTATAAACTTGAAATCTATTAACCAAAACGTTTTTTGGTAGTTGAATGGTCTAAGGAAATGTTCGCATACTCATGGCTTGCGGGTTTAATCCGGTCTTTGAAACATATCTGAAGTGACCACTTTTCTCCAATAGTTTTATGTCATTACTAGCATATATTTGCCCACGGTTTCGCTCGCATTAAACAATACATAAACACATTCAACAACATCAAATGCTTGAAAATAATGAAGTTTCAACAACAGATCTTACGAAGATACAAGAAAAATAGACCTCCACCCCCATCTCTTTCCTCTTACGACCTCAGTTAATATCCCTTGTCATCTTATGTACACGCAATACCAGCCACGACGAATGTTCACTGCTTTTCCCCGGTTTTTTCGACACTACTTCGCTCGCCGATGAGCTAGCGTGATGATGTATATATACAGTAGCCCCACAACTTCCTTGGTGCCGAATGACAGCTCACAGCTGATAGTTGACGGCTTTGAAAAGATACCAGACTAAATTATGTATCCCTACGCCAAACCATATGATCTGCAAAAACATGTGTTTAGCAGCTGTCACTTCTGACGGTCAACATTTAGTTATATACCTAAATGTTGACTGTCAGAAGTCAGCTGTGAGCTGTCAGTCAGCACCAAAGAAACCATGGGGCTACTCTAGCTTACCATGGTATCTCTGAAAGAAAAGGAGTACAACAGAACAAGTCCCGTATCGATCTGATGAATGATTTTTGAGGTTACTGAAAACAAACAAATCGATGGCGAGACAAACATTATCATAGTGGATTATTTGGTATTCATATATTTTATACTATCAAAAAGGAAAGAAACCCACCACAAACATTTGAATTCGTAAAAACAACTATCTAGTGTGCCCTATATTCACACGGGGAATCAATAAATTTACATTGTTCTTTTATCGTATATGAAATTAATCACAAGTAAAAGTAACCAAATATTAAATAAAGTATAAATATTAATCTTTTATTGTTTTAAATTGTACTCAAAAACATGAAATTTAGCCTTAATAAAACACAATATACAAATAGAAATTTTAATCAAATTATGTATTAAAAGCTTAAATTTATTTTGAATATTAAGCTATAACTTCCTTAAGCACAGCATTTATGCTCTCAGTTATTGGTGCTGATGAAAAAAGTAACATGGCAAATATGATTGGTTATTAGATAGTTAAAATTAATTAAAGTAACATCGTAACAGCCTGCACTTTACATAAAAGATATTCAATGTTTTGTATTAATTCGATCCACTAGTTTGAGTCCATCACAATATATTTTTGAGTCTAAGACTTTCCTAGAGAGTATTATATTAAGACCTATTGGCATGCCTAATATTAGATTTCTATGATGTTTAAACGTGTTAGCTTTCCTAATGTGAATCGACAGATTTCAAACCTATGTCGAATTATGATGTTCAACATCCGGCTGCACCCTTTATATAGTTACTAATCCAAAAACAAATCTGTCAATTAATGCATTTTTAAAGCAATATTTAAAACAAAACATAAGCCAGTTCAAAAACGAATGCAGTACATAGAAAGCAATATTTGTCTAAGAGAAATCATAAGATATGTAAAAATAAACTGTATACATTGTTACAAACACATATTGTAAATTAGAGCATCACAGCTTATCAAATAGCACACATGTTCAGGCTTATTGGCTGTTTAAGGTTGTCTCTCTACATCTATTTAAATATTTCAATTTACCACAATACGGAAAATGTTTTATTCTATCATCTTAGGATATTTTAGGGGATTGCTCCTTTTCTCATTTTCCGGTCATTAATTTTAAAACTAAAAGTTTTTTCAAAGTGTTTCGGGTGGCCGTTATACCTACCTGACACATTTCAAACTTCTATCAGGGAGAGAAATATTCTTTTAGTCATGCGTCTTAATAACTATTCAGGTAATACGCATATTGTGTACTAATTATGTTAATAAGCAAAGGATGAGGATATTTAGCTAGTTTTATCTGCAACAATGCAAATTATTTCATTCTTACTCTTTGTGTTCATGCAACAATGTATTTTATTTCGTTTCACCAATATACCATTTATTTTGAAAAAGTGATAACGTATTTGCTCTAAACTGGCATCTGTATACTATTTTATAAGAGAATTAATATTTTACGTTTATATTTTTTAAATAAATTAATTTAAGGATAGTTTAATTTGGACATATTAAAAAAATCAAATTCGTCAAAAAATGACTTAAGATTGAGTTCATAATTGATACCTGTAAATTAGTTTTCATTTTAATTAATCATTGGTTTTTATATTAAAAACATATTGTTTGATTAAATAAGAAGAGATGCTTGATTTTCTAATAAAAACTTTATCAATGTTAGTTTACTTTGAACTTATTTTTGAAAATGTTGTTCTAAGCTATAATTTACTGTCTGAGAAAGTTTGTAAAATTGTATTGTGATATACTTTAGTTTGTCAAATACCGCTTTCAGAGCCATGTTCTAATAAATATACTCCTACCCGATCCTTAATTTAGGAAAAGTAACTAATATAAACTATCTTCTGTGATCCAGGCTGTCGTTACAAATGTGGAAACAGCTTCAGTGGAAAGCTAAGAAAAGCTTGAGAGATGAGAATAAACCTCTATAAAATTCCAAGACAGGATGTTTAAATAAGCAATAAGTTGTTTATCAGACTTAGTATACTAATTTCAATACTTATTTTATCAATAAAAAAAACCAGTAGTTCATAGCGTACTCCAAGAAATCCTTCGCGTTTTTTAGGGGTACGCGTATCATAGTTTAGTAAATACTGATCTAATCATTTTTTTAAATATATATTTAATGTGCAATATCTTAACCGAATGAATATGTCAGCACACTACAATTTATGAGAGAGCGAAAGGGCTTACCAATTTTGCTGGAAAAAGTTTTTTCGCAAACTTTCCATCGTTATTTTACATGCCACAATCTACATGGGACTGACGCGATGGCTTTACTTCCTCTCTGATGGAAGCTGTGCTACGAATTTTTATGTCTCGAGAAACATTCGTCCATCCTGTCTGGGTTTGAACTCACAAACATCGAGTCCTGAAGCAAGCACTCTACCCCAATACCACCGAGGTCGACATCTAATATATTAATTAAGGTAAATCTAAAAAGTAAAACAGCTAGATTGGTAGGAAGTCAGTACCTCCTTCAAATCTACATGCATCTGAGACTGTGTAAATGAACACCCTCCCTCCCCTCTCATGAGCATATGTTTATTTCTCTCTTCACTGAACAAACCGTCTCTTGTGTAGCGAACCCACCGCACAAGTCGTTCGCTTTGATAAAGGGACTCTCTAAGTGGAGCCTGTTGACACTAGCAGCAAGAGGAGGTTGAACCTGCTACGCTCCAAGCACAGGTACACATCACTCTCACCCCCCAAACCCCCTCCCATAGATGTCTACAAACCTCCCTCACCTTCCCCTCCTTCTATCTTCTTCAACCGATTCCTATACGTATTTGCTAATGGTCGGGTTGGTGTACTGTGTTGATTTTAGCAACCATTTCTGGATAAATACAATTAGAAAAGGGGTAGAGGGAGGTTTTATATGCTTGTGGCAAAGTACGTTTAGCAAACACACACACGTGTTCATGTCCGATCCAAACTCACCCCCACTTCCCACTCACTCCCATTGTTCCTTTTACTCATTCCTTCCAATGTACAATCCTTCACACGCTTCTCAACCATTCTAATGGTGTATTTTATGTTAGATCACTTAAGTTGCCCCCCAATCAAAATTTAAATTTAAATATACCACCGTTTTGAACCTATTTTGCACCGTTTTTCACCCAAGTATTACGTTTTGCACCCTAACCCAAGAGGAGGTATGACTGTTTATGTTAAGGGGGGGCCAAGTTAAGGGTAGTCCCCCCACTATCAAAATGTGGGATTTTTTCATGCCCTCTTAAAATTCCTGTTTTGCACCCAAGTATGGCGTTTTGCAACTGAATATTTTTGCAAGAAAAAAATATTTAAAATTTAAAAAGGTGGGGGGGCCAAGTTAAGAGTAGCCAGCCCACTCAATAATTGGGGGTTATTTTAATGACAAAATAAAAGTACCGTTCTGCACCCAGGTATGGTGTTTTGCACCCTAAGAGATTAGCGAGAAAATAATATTTAAGATACAAAAAAAAACAAGTCTTTGGACCCTCTTAGCGGGGGAGCAAATGGCTTGCCATGTGAATTTGTGATACAATATTGCCTTGATTTTTTCAGTTATTAATTGGCCCCCCGTATAGTTCAACAACACATGTTGCCACTTCCGAAAATCATGGGGGACGGGGGGATGTATGGCACAGAGGGAGGGGAAATATCGTGTGTACATTTTACAACATTATTGACTGTAACTTCCATAGATTTTGTGATATAAAAGTCCACAATAAATATAATTAGAGCTAATAAATTTATCTATAATTTGGCTGAAAGCATGTAATTAACTTATTATCTCCAGAAATATTAATAAACGATAGACATTTTAACTTTATTTCTATTAGTTTTGGTGGTAGTAAGCAGAGTAAGCAAATTAATGTTTTTAGATTTACTAATGGTAACAACTATAATAATGTTTTTAGCTCTCTTTAGTTTGAAATATTTACGGCCTCCCTATCATAAACGTTAGATTAATATAGCTCATCAGATATGCACATTAATGTAATAACTTAACTTGTTCAATGGCATTATTGGTTTCTAAAAATCTTATACTTTAAACATTACTGTTCTTAACTCTAAATAAAAGCATTAGGAAAAATCTTTTACATTCAAGGATTACGAGAAATTAAGGGGTCTTGCAAAAACTTGGTTTTGGAAAGTAAAAAAATATAAGTTGAAACATTTACTGAACCATATTTCTTATAGTAATTCACGAAAATATAGTGAATTTGCTAATGCATTTGTTATTCAGTGCCAAATAGAAATAAATGGTACGGCGCACCGTACAAACTTTCTCTCTCTTCCTATAAACTCGTAAGATTTCTGAACGGAATAATGTACATTGTATCATCACCACTCCACACAAGAACACGAATAAAATAATATAAAATGATATAGAATCTAAGTGATTCTAAAATGGAGATAGATCATTGTTGTACAATAATTTCTCCTAAGAGGTTTAAGGAAAAATAACATACTTTTTTAGATACTTAATAAAAGATTAAACACGTCAACCAAGTGGACATATCGATTTCGTTTATTTTCGTCTGTTGAAATCGTCTAGTAAGGACAATTCTTTATTTTTTGTCGTTTCTAGTGAAACATGTTCACAAGTAGTTCAAAATAGATGTATTTGAGATTCTGTTACTGTAAATTGATCAAAAAGATTAAACTCGTCAACCAAACGGACATAATCGATTTCGTTTATATTCGTCTTTTGAAATCGTCTAGAAATGACAGTTGTCTTTTTTCGTCACCTTTGTTGAAATTTTTTCTCAAGTTGATCAAAGTAGCTTTATTTGAGATTCTGTTAATCTAATATACGCAAAAGGCTTTTAAACTCGTCAACCAAACGGAAATTATAGATTTAGTTTATTTCATTCTGCTGAAATCGTCTAGAAATTACAATTGTGTATATTTCGTCATTACTGTTGAAATTTTTTCACAAGTTGTACATAATAGCTTTCTGTTAATCTAAATTAAGCAAAAAGTTTAAACTCATAATCCAAGCGTTCATACTCGATTTCGATCATTTTCGTCTGTATAAATCGTCTAGAATTGACAATAGTCTATTTTTAGTTATTTCTAGAAAAAGTTTTCACAAGTTTTTCCAAATACCTTTGGGGGTCTGTTACTCTAAATTTCTCAAAAAGATTAAACTCTTCAACCAAGCAAACATAATCGATTTCGTTTATTATCGTCTGTTGAAATCGTCTAGAAATGACAATTGTCTACTTTTCGTAATTTTTAGTGAAATTTATTCACTTGTTGTTCAAAATAGCTTTATTTGAGGTTCTGTTACTCTAAATTTAGCAAAAAGATTATACTCATAAACCAAGCGGACATAATTAATTTCGTTTCGTTACGTCTGCTGAAATCGTCTAGAAATGAAAATTGTCTATTTTTCGTTATTTCAAGTGAAATCTATTCAAAAGAATGATAAAATAGATTTTTTGAGGTTTTATTACTCTAAATTCCGCAAAAAGTTTAAACTCGTCAACCATGCGGGTTAGATACCCAATTCCAAAAACACTTCAGGGCAACTCTATGAAAACCTTAAATACCAAGCTCTAGCCCAATCGGTAAAATATTTTAGGCTTTAGTTGAAAGTACAGACAAACAGATAGACAGACAGACGGAAAGTTAAAAACAACTTTTTAGGATCCGTGGGGTCATGAAACGTCAAGATTCATCAAAATGTTGAGTTCAAATTTTTTGATGATCACTATACTGTCTCTACCTGCAAGATAGCGAGAAAGTAAAAACCATGTTTAATGTAGTATAATAAACATTAAAAAGAATCACTACACTAATTTAATGTTATTTACCTCAACACAATTAAAGGCAAGGTTTTCTGGACTGGGGAGCTGGGGGAGGGCCATACCCAATATTTAAATAAAAGCCAGCAGCCTAAGAGTAGTTGAAGAAAGATAAACTAAATTTGATTTTAACTATGGATAATTACAGCCAGTCAAGGGTATCCCGTAAGTCCTTTATCACTCTCACTCATATACTATTTCTCGGTATGGTGTTTAGTCTATATTTTTTTACAGGACCGGGGTCTGAAGGGATTTTCAGGTTGAGGGAGGGGGTTGTTAAGATCTGTGTAGCACCAAGGCTGCAAACATATTAATCTGCCACTGATTGCAAGTCTGACACCATATATATGTGTCCACTGGTACTAGTTTTGGTAAATTTTGGTGGTAGTTATTGTGTCCCTTAAGGGGGTACGCCCTCCACCCTCTACCTAAATTAAAAATAGGCCATTGTTTTAGCAATAATCAGATAAATGAGTATATTGCAAAGATAATTTTAAGAATCATGTATTTGTAACAAGATCAGTTTGCTATTTATTTTACATAAATCATTGTTTACTCAAGTGAGGTATTTTTTAAAACAATCATCCAAGTCACTGGTTTATAAGTGTTCAAAAGAAGCGCTCGTACCAAATTATGCATTGAACTCAGAAGCCAGCAAAATAATGTTACAAATAACTATCGAAACCAAAGTCAGTTGATTTGTTGTTACACCAAGCCTTTCATCTCTAGACTTTCCCGTCAGAGGTCAGCACCTTGTTGAGGCGAGATCAATTCAGATTGGACCTAGTTTTGTATAATAAAGAATGAGTTAAACTATTGAATAACATGTAATTAATTTAAAATAATCATTATACTTGTATATATCTGTACTTTTTGTTACTTGTACTAATGAAATTTTAATATAAAATATATTCTATATTTAATTATATTTAAATTTTATTTGGCCACTAATGTGGTCTAGTGGTCAGAGTTCCTGGCTACAAGCTAATAGGGCTCACGTTTGATACTTGGTGTTTACAAAATTTATTTGTGAAGCAGTGGGTCTGGAATTAGGTCAAACTCAGCCCCATGAGAACAAAATGAGGAGCCTCTTGAATAAAGGATTAGCAGCTCCGGTTAAGAAAACTGAGATTAATGACTGGAGGGATCGTACTGACAACCATGACCTTCATCTGCAAAATTTGGCAACATTATCACTAATGGTAGCGATCGCTCAGTCGGTATAGCTTTCTTGAGGGTTCACACCATGCAGTTTGATATTTCATTAATAAGTATTAAATATGTTTTCAACGCATTTTACAACCCATTCAGGATGCAAGTATATTTATTAATTACGTAAATGGGGTAAGGATGAAAAAATATACCTGCATAGATATGTAACTGTATTTGCGTGGAGGAGCCGTGGAAATCCATTTAGAAAATCAATCCTCAGTTCACCTGAACAAGATTCAATCCCCGACCTCTTCATCATCAATAAACCACTAACGGCACAAATTCTGAAACCTATGCCAATATTTAGTGCTGAATTTGTACCACAAGAATATACTATCCCCATCATTTGTGCCGCAATATTTTTCGTGAAAACGCGAAAAAACACAGTAGGTGATGCTGGCAGCACCCATAACGGCACAAATTCTGAAACCTAGTAGTACAAATTTTGAAACCTATGCCAAAATTTAGTGCTGAAATTGTGCCATAAGAATATCCTGTTGCCATTAATTTATCTAAGGTAGTTTTCGTGAAAACATCAAAGGACATAGTGGGTATTGCTGGCATCACCCATAACGGCTCAAATTATCCAAGCTATACTAATATTTAGATCTGAATTTGTTTCACAAGAATATTCTATCCTTAAAACTTGTGCCATGATAATTTTAAATCAAATACCCAAAAACGTTGTAGATTCACGCTGTAATTCCCTCCTCGAAGTCCACTACATTTCTCTGTCCCCTCTCAATAAATTATGCTGACTACACAGATCTGTCTTGGAGGGAATGTTTAAACCAGGGGTGGGAAACCTTTTGACACTGGAAGTCCGCATCTCATGTCCCTTCATGGATTCCTCATAATACTTCACATAGATTTTACTGTTGTACAGTAAATTGATAGAAACTTTTGCCATAATGTAATAGTGTGTTAAAATTACATAGATCGATGAGATTGGTTAATTAATATGAAGAATGTATACTTTTAAATGATTTTTTATTTTAATTAATCAAAATACACCTCGTTTGTGGTATCATAAGGTCACGCAACGTTTTCTTTTAAGGTTAAATATCTAACCTCACCCCTAAAATACTAAGAGTAATTTACTTAAGGGTCAAAAGAGAAAAAAACGTTTTTATCGTAATTTGCTTTAATAATTTTGATTAAAATTCATATTTTAGTACAATATATTACTAACAAATAGGCGTACCTAATTTCCCCGGGGAAATAATTTGGCAGGGTACTTTGTACGTGCTAGTATTTTCAATTTTTAGTATAGGAGGATACGTATTATCAGTTTATCGCACATTTAGAAGTCAAAATTAGGATTGAGTGGTACCATTTTTTCCCTCTCGTTGCTATTCTGTGGAAATATTTGAATCAAATTGGTCTTCTCCTCCCATGTAGGTGTTGTATTATCCTGCTACCCTAGGCAAAAAAAAATTCGACTTTGCTATGCTGTAGAATAACGCTTCATCATTGACATTGAAACCACAGAACAGTCATTCCACCTAACAGCACACACTTTTCTTTTAGGACAACGCTGCATAAAAACTACCCATGTTTTTTTTAAACTATGAATTATTTAGTAGTGAGTTTTCTAATTTTATTTTATCCAATATTTCCGATTATATTATTTTTTATTTTTTTTACTTTTGTTAAAATTAAAGAATTTGAGAATAAATTTGCACAATAATATTAGAAAAGTCTAAAGAGGCTTAAATGCTTAAAGCCCCTATTGCTGGGCTCCAATTATAAAAGTTTAAAGGCCTCTTCTATCGGTAACCGATTGGAGAATTGCTCCTCTTCCGCCTATGAAGATTTAATTCCCCTCACTTGCGAGACAATTATATAAATCTACGTAAATACGACTTATAATCTTGATATATATCAATGGCTAGCTCAGCTTTTCTTATCGACGCGATTATCATACAAGTAAATTCCCATTTATACAATAAATACACGTTGATCACCTTTATATTAATTTACTGTTAGAAGTATTCCTTTATATGTATAGCTATAATAATTGACAATCTCAGCTAGTACAAACAACCCGTGTCTAGCTAGTCACCGTACATTATATCATGGTTAAATATGCGTCGACAAGCAACACACATACGTCTTGTCGCCCACCCCGGTCACTAAGTGTCTTCTTCTTGTTTAACTGTGAGCGTTCGTTTCTACCGCGAGTCTTTTTAAAATGCTGATACATCGTCGATTGCACCAGAGTGGACTGACAATCTCGACCTATCATATGAGAGTAACTGGCTTTCTGGTTTGATGGACAGCACAACCGCTCCATATCAAGGAAAAGGTGTGTTTCGCTTAGAACGAAAACTATAGATCAGCACTTTCCATTTTGTTTCATCGGCCAATGCACCCAATAATAACATTTAAAATAAAATAAATGTACTGACTTTCAAACTGCCTAGAGGGTTTAAATATTCTAAAATGCGAATGAACAATTAAAAATAACATTATAAAATAAAGAGAATTCCCGAAATTAAACATAAAATGCAAATAAAATATAAAAACTGCAGGCTCATACTTAATTTTCGAAACAACATAGAGTTTACAAGTTGGGACAGTACAATAAATTAAGAACTCAGTTTTAGGTTATGGTTCCTAGATTTTTTTTATCACACCACTTTCACATAATCACACTTCACGAATTCCATCACATTTTTTCCTTGTTATAAACTATCGAGAATACAATAGTATAATCTAGTGGCATAAACCTAGAATTGAATCCGAAACTGACAGGCCGACGTCAAAATAATAAACTGCTTGAATTCATGACGGAAAACATATAGAATCACTTATTACAATATATTGTTATAAGGTATGCATTATATTATGTTATAAAAACGCAAGTTGAGCAATTGTGTTACTATATGAACTCTGACTTATATACAACACTATTTGAGGCAGGCAGATGAGGCAAAGGTCTTAAGAACTTTACCTTCCCCAAACGTATATTCATACTCTTTTTATTATTAGCACCACGTATTACTACCCGTTCGGATTATATGCCTATGTACTAATAAGGTTAATGGGTCAGGGATGAGGTAGAGAGAGGAAGTGGACCCGCATTTACGTGGGGAGAGAGAGAGAGAGTAGGAAACCCACGCTCAGTGCACCCGATCGGGATCGAACTCCAATCTCCCCATCCCCTGCAGTCGATTCGTTTTCTAGAGTAGCGCGCTAGACCCCACGGCCAACGCATACTTTTATTATTACTATTATCATAATACTTATTATTATTAGTATTATTAAAGGAGCTCTCTTATCATTAATTTATTCAGTACGTGTTCTAAATTTACATTATTATTCTTCTTACTGTTTTTTATTATTGTAATGTACCATTATTTAGTTACCATTATAGTTATGAAAATGTTCTTCATTGGCAGCTTGTGGTTGAGCCTATTATACTTCAAAAGATAATGTGTTAGGAGATCAGTGTGTTAAAAGAAGGGGGGAGGAGTATTGATGGTGGGTAGGGGTAGATAGGAATCACGGAATATAGAGGGGGAGAAAAATATCAGATCAATCTTAAAATTATTTTAATTAACTTATTGATGACCAAAATTTGAAGTATGATTTATTAACATAACGTGCCCACAAAGGCTCTCATTAAATTGTTTCTTTACTGCTTTTTTTTATCACAATGTTTTACCACCCGTTCGGATTATACACCCATGTACTAGTTACGCCAATGTGTT
Organism: Timema shepardi; assembly: GCA_902151425.1. Classification (NCBI taxonomy): domain Eukaryota; kingdom Metazoa; phylum Arthropoda; class Insecta; order Phasmatodea; family Timematidae; genus Timema; species Timema shepardi. The sequence continues at coordinate 13,557 of CABFVX010006665.1, forward strand.
AGAGATGAAGAAGGTTTAATTTAAAGGAATTGCATCCGCATTCACGTGGCGTGAGTGTGGAAAACCATTTAGGAAAACCTGCCTCAGGATACCTGACCTGGATCGGACTCCAATTTCCCTGTCATCGGCAGTTTAGTTCATTGCGAGAGTAGTGCGTTAGACCCCGCGGCCACCGAAGAGGATGTTATGTAGCTCTTGTGACTGTTGGCTAACACGATAGTTAAGGAAATTAAAATAATGATAGTAATAATAATTATTATTCGGG
>CABFVX010006665.1:16778-37619 GCA_902151425.1 Timema shepardi
AAGTATATTTAGGTAAAAATATATTATAGTTCTGTTCTATATTTAAGAATATCTGTCTATAGCTAAGGATACCTGGAATTTCACAACCTATTGCGGTGCATTTGTTTCTATTCATCATGATGTCTCCTAGAAGAGGATTTCGCATACACACAGTCAGGGTTTGTTTTACTTTTAAAGATACAGCCGAATTTATTTATATCTGGAACCATTCAACCAATTGCGGTGTGGTTGTTACTTTTGTACTGGATCAATATCCAGGCAGGCTTTAGCATTATTTGTGTATAATCAGGTGTTTCGGTGCGAGTCCCGGTGAAGGGTCAGGCGAATGTTTGTATACATTTATGGAACAACACAATTACTGTGGGGTAGTTTTTATTATTTGTTAGTGTATTTATCTAGGCATTTTTTAGCATAGTACTTATTATTGGGTGTATTGGTTTAAGTCCCGATGAAGTGCCACCCGGATATTTGTATATATCTATGGAACCACTTGGCCGATTAAAATGTAGGTTCTTTTTTATTTAGCATTTTATTCAAGCAAATTTTAGCATGATTTAATCATGTTTTGTGTTGTGAGTCTCTTTTAAACTAAAATATGTCCAATGGATGAGATTTTAACAATATTTATTTATATTTTGTCCACCCGGAAATAATATAAAATATTTTAAATCAAGATTGGGACCCCTAAATTACAGAAGTTTCTTTAAAACTCAGCTTCTTACAAATAAAGTAAAAATCTTATAGAGTTAATATGTTATATACGTTACATGTGTGGAATATAATAATTAATCATTAATAAATTTATAATTGTCTATAAACAGTAATGCAGACTCTGGAAAAGAGGAGACTTGCTTTATGTTACCATGTAAAACCAATCAATGTGGGCAACAATGCCCAAATAACGTTTGACGTGGTTAAACTTTTAATAGCTAAAAAAAATACCAGCCCGTATGTTAATGAGAGCAAACATAATTAATTAACTTACTATGTAAGTATTAGTTATTGATTTTATCATAATCAGAAAAATAGAGTAAAATTAATTTATTAAATCAAACCATTCTGGCATCACTAAAAGACATAACCCCTCCCCCATCACTCCTTCCCAACAGTCAAGAAATAATTTAACGACTTAAGGCCTTTTCTAATTTAGGTGTTGGGCGTAGCTAGGCAAACTATCCTACAGTTATGTGTGGAGGAATATCATACCTCGCGGGGTCATTAAATTAGAAGTTGCTACCTTTCAATCTCGACGGAGTGTACATTAAAGCGTTTTTATGGCAAATTATGGCAGCACCAATTATGAAAATGGGTTTTTGAACCACAAATTCAGCCAATATTACTAACATTAATTTCGTAATTTGTGCTATTAAACTGCTGCTGGTAGCTAACAAAAGTTTTCTGTCATTTTCACGAAAACTATTAAAAGGCCAACTATTCACACAAAGAAATTACTTGTTCAGTAAATATCCTCACGTGTATCTTAAATGTGTAACATTGATGTTGATATTAGATAGGACTAGAAGCTTATTTGAAAGAGAGTGGTTTTCTGAATCAACAGTTGCTTGGTTTAAGGGGAGTCAGCCTTATTATATACTAATTGCCACTGGCTGTGAGGACAAGGCAAGAATCTTAGCCAGGTGGTTTTGAACATTTATTGTGATTTATCACATCTCCCCACCCCTTTTACACATAAACACACACACTCTACGCTAATGTGGGTGCACGTCCTCTAAACGACGTTCCTTAATTTGAATATGAGGCCACTGGTATTTTCATGAAAACTATGGTGACCCAAATGATAGGTATGGGATATTCTTTACGGCTAAAATTTGGTATTAAATGTTGGAATATATCTCAGAATTTGTACGGTTGATGGTGCTACCAGCCGCATCCACAGTATTTTAATATTTTCCAGAAAAGTATGAGTTCAAAAATAACAGTAGTTGGATGTATTTATAGTAAAACTACGAAATGTGTGCCATTAATTTAGTGATAATACTATGCGAAGCTAGCAGCACCCAACGTGTTTGAATATTTTTACGAACACTATTGCGGGCTAGCAGCAAAAATTACGGGACTGTACAATATTTCGGGCATAAATTGAACACTAAATATTTGCATAGGTTTAATAATTTATTAACTCCCGAAGATTGAATGCGTTTAAACGAAAACTATGAGAGAACATAATTTGAGAATTGTAGCACAAACTCAGCACGTGACAGTGCTATGTATTCACATTCGCACTTTAAACATAGTGCTCCATAATTTTTACCAATGGTAAAGAAATACATTTAAAAAAATATACATTTTATTATATTAATGGTAAAAATAATGCTAAACTGCAAACTATAACATCTAGGAATTCAAATTTGTCTTCTTCTAGACTTAGGCGTATACAATTATCAATTATACAAATAATAAATAAAATGGGATCCTTTTTATAAATTATTTAAATATATTGAAAAAAAAAATGAGCATTAGATGTTCAAAGAAAAGAGTGTATTTTAAAAATTATTTCATCAATGTATTGATCAAGCTCCTAAATATTATTTTTTTCATCTATGGTCATAAATAAACGGCACTCATATATATATGAGTTTTGATGCAACCTCATATAATCATCGTGGACTCCAGTTGGATACAACTATGACATCACAGGGTGTACAGGTGGGAGAAACTAGGGTCGGCCTTAAAGTTAGGGCTGGCACAGTACTGAATACAACCTGGTGTTAACACAACTTATCTTTTTAAGGTGTTTTCATGGAAACCAAGCGGGTACAGATTATGAGAGTAAGATATTCTTGTGGCACAAATTTATCACTAAATATTGGTAAAGGTTTCAGAATTTGAGCCGTTATGGGTGCTGCAAGCAGCACCCATTTTTTTGTGTTTTCACGAAAACTACGACGGCACAAATTATAGGGATAGGATACTATTGTGGCACAAATTCAGAACTAAATATTGGCATAGGTTTTATAATTTGTGCCGATATGGGTGCTGCCAGCAGCACCCACTATGTTTTTGTATGCGTTTTCACGAAAACTATGGTGGCACAAATTATGGGGATAGGATATTCTTGTGGCACAAATTCAGCACTAAATATTGGCATAGGTTTCAGAATGTTTGCTGTTATGGGTGCTGCCCAAATTTAGGAGCCGAAAATTATATGCATTTATATTTTTTAGTGTTGGTTTAGTCACGAACATTTGAAGATATTTTTATAAATACCATTAGAATGTTTGTAGTTATCTACTAACAATAATTTTACAGTTTCTGTAGTCTATATTATTAACAATATTTATAATGTAATCCAATTATAATATAGGGTCATATATTGTGAGCTAAGAAATTAAAATCAGCCCCTTGGTGTGAGGACTTAAAATATTACATAAAAGTATATCAACAATAAACAAAAATTTATTTGATTTAATACTAGTCCAATACAAAGGTGTAAATACTCGTATGAGGGAAAATAGACATATAGAAATAAAAATATTGTATTTTTGTTACCGATATTGACAAAATCTTACCGTATTTATAATGTTATTTTATAGTTATATAAACTATTTATCAAATGTTACAGCTGCATATAGTATGATTTTATAAAATAATACATGAAAGTAAAGCTATTAACATTTTAGCTCTAAGATAAGGAAGAGTCTACCCATGAAAATTGGATTATATATACTTAAATATCAGGAGAATGAGACGCAATCTTTAATTATTTTTTGTACATCTCTAATGCTCCTTACCTTTTCCTTACCTTTCTTACTAAACGTGAATTCTCCCCTCTTACACAATTCACACACAACGGTTAGAGCCAGAATATCTATAGGTCAACAAACTATAACGTTCACAATTAAGCCTGTGGAAATGTCCTCCCTGTATATGTCCCAGGTATTAGCTTTAATGTCTTATCCTCAACGATGAACGCTAATAGTTGACTTAACGACTTCGAAGCTGGCTGAACTTTGCAACCAAAATATCCGGGGTTTAATCCCCGTTGGTGATAGATATTTATAGCTGTAATGGGGAGCGAAAGAGTAAACATACATAACTATTAAATACACATGCACTAGAAATATTATTTTAATCAGTAGCTACCATATTTAGGACAAACTATTCAAACTAATTATATTTAAAATTCAAAATTGTTTTTACAAAAACCTACCTAAATTGTAATACACTAAACAATTCTTTATTTTTAGCGTCTTACTACCCGTTTGGAATTATACATATTATTTATCACTTGTCTAGGTATTACGAATATTTGATTATAACTCCATTAGGGGAGGGATGAGGCAGGAAGAAATTTAGAAGTAATCTACCAACAATTGCGTGGAAGGAGAGCAAGAAAGCCTTGAGTAAAAATCACCCCACGTAGACACGACCGGGATTCAAGCCCTGATCTCTCGTTCATCCGTAGGTTAGTCTAACACGAGAGTAACTCCTAGGGGTTATACGTATATATAGGTACTTGCTACGCTAATGTTATAGGGACGAGTAAGGTTGAATTTGTAGGAAGTGTATCTGCATTTGTGTGGAGTGAGATTGGAAAACGGTCTAGGAAAACCACCCTAAGTGCGCCTTATTAGAATTAAAACCCCAATATCTCCATCATCGGCAGTCCAGTCTATTTCGTGAGTAAGGCCTTTGACTACACATCCACTGAAGTGGGTCTAAATCAATGCTGTATTGATAAAATAATAGTGAGTTAAATTTATTTTGTCGGCAAACTTTAGGAAAATTGTCCATACGCAGTTCTTGTAGCTACTCGAAACTTCGCTTTGTTTCAAATTACTTGGTCATACACTTATTATTATTAGCACCACGTCTTACTACCCGTTTGGGTTATACGCACCTACGCTAATGTGTAGTGGAAGGGTGATTGTGAGATGAAATGAAGGACCTACAGTTTAACGTGGAATCCGAACCACGATGGAGGCCTGGCTTCCCCACATTCACAAGATGTCTTGTCAGAGGTGAAGGAAGGGCTTGGTAATCAGATAAATCTGTGCCAGGACCAAGGATTGAACCGCGGCCGACAACACAGAAGTCTGACACCTTACCCGTAGACCGCCAGGTCACCGGTTATACACTAAATCCTATCTCAACTGGTTTTCGAACTCGAATCTGTCAGTGATTTAACCTAAACACCTTAACGCTATTGATAAAGGGCCAGGGGTAAAGCTATTGTCATGTCATGGATGATATATATTTTTTTAAATTCTTTTGTTGACAGTAAATTTAAACGTTTATATTCATGATTTATACAGTTACTTCGTAAATGTTACCGTTTAAAAAGATATTTAATAAAACTGCGTGATTTAAAAATATCTTAGAATATTTTAGATGTGGTCTTAATTAATTAATTGAAAAATCATATGATGGACCCTTGTTAGCAAGTTAATCCTCTTTTCTTTTAACAGGGTTTATTTTTTCAGTACCATAGAGTATATTACTGAACGCTGTATTAATTTTGACATTTGAACCACGTAAATAAGTAGGAGGAAACAATATCGATAGTCCTATTTGACTAATATCAATATGTTACTTTTTAGACGAATAGTAATTTAAACAATATTTTCTTTTCTATACGCTTACTACCCGCCTCTGTGGCGTAGTTGGCTAACGCACTTGTCTTGTTGAAGCTCGACTGCTGAGGACGGGGAGATCGTGGTTCGAATCTCGGTCGGGTGAACTGAGAATGGTTTTTCCTAAATGGTTTTCCACTCTCCCTTCACGCAAATGCGGGTTCACTTCCTCTAATTCAACCTTCTCAATTCAGAATCCATTAGAGTAATTAGTACTTAAACCGTATAACCCGAACGGGTAGTAAGACGCGGTGCTAATTATTATTATTATTATTATTATTATTATATGCTTACGTTCCCTCGAACGAGTATTTACGCCTTTGCATTGGACCAGTATTAAATAAAACCAATTTTTGGCTATAGTTGATATATTGTAATGTAATATTTTAAGCCCACAAACACTGAGAGCCTGATTTAATGTTATTGGTGCTTCATCGGGAAATGAGAAAGACACACGATAGGGTGTATTTTATAATTTTATGAGTACTTACATTAAGTTATCAATATTGTTGCTAAAATAAATTACAGAAAATTTAAAATCATTGTTAGTAGTTAAGTACAAAAACCTTAATGATAAAACATCTTCAAATGATCGTGACTAAACAAACACTAGAAAATATAATATTTTGACAAAATTTTCCATGTATTAGTTTGATACAATATTTAACTTTAACGATAAATTTATCCTTATGCCACATCCCTACGTATATCTCATTTCCTTACATGATTTTATAAAATGAATAAAACAGAAGAATACAAACATATACATGAGAGAGTATTTTTTAATTAATTATTTAAATAAATACATTGGTGCAAGTTATATGAATACAAACATGTTAAAACTATAATATAACTAGGTAATCTAGAATACACTTAATATTAATATTTTATTAGAGACATACCAGAAAATCTGGTGCAATATGCCTTTTAGTGTTTATATAAATAAATAAAATAAAACTGAAGTCGTTACATTGAGATAGTAAAAAAAAAGTATATATTATAAAAATAAATCAATATAAATGTGTCCCATCATTTTAAATATTCAAATGAATACATTGGCTTTAACGTGCTATGAACTTGGCACGGAAGTGGCGCCAAACATCCCTGGACATCGTGGCCCAGGGCAGTTTCTTGGTCAGTACCTTAAAAGCCCCAACCCCCGCACCCCGAAAGCTGGGATGAGCCTGTTCAGGCCGGATACCTACCCAGGGAGGCGATAATTAACTCCTATCCTTACAGTCACTCACTGGTTGGACCGACACTGGGGACTACATGCCTTCCACCTATCAAGGGTGGTAACCGGAGCTGTTTACCTCCGCTCACAGAAGAGATCTTGCGATCTCCACTCTTTACCATGTGTAAGGGAATGGGTTTACGCCCATTTCGCGTGGGAAATTAATTTCCCACTCCTCGCGTGTACAACAAATATTATATTATTATTATTAAATTGAATATTATTATTATATTGTTTATTATCTTTTTTGGCCTGGCATCTTACAATTTTAAATCCGAGCCGTATTTACACATTGCCAAAGAATTTTATACTACTATACAATTTCCCAATTTTCTTTTGTCTAAACAAGTTCGACACATAAATAACCTACTCGAGATACAATTTAAGTCTCATTTCAGTTGGTCCACCACGAGTGTATTACTTCCCTAAAACCCTCCTCTACTGGTTACCCCATCAGACATGGTTTCTCATGCCAACCCGACGGTGTACCCAACGGTAGTGAGCATCCCCCTATTTGCCACCTGGGGAGGTGCTCTACCGGAGTTTGTGCTCCACCTACTCTTTATCACAAACAACTTTTTTTTCTTGTCTTTCACCTATTTCTACATACCCTGAAATTGTTTCTCCTAACCTACCCATCCTATTACCCTCCCTTCCCTATCCTATTCTAGTCTTATCTTAGGCTTACAGCTAACTAAGGTAAATAAATGCATACAGTTTGGGAACATCCGATGCCCCGATGGTACAAGGGGGCTGTTGATCAGACACCTATCTTCATATTGACGCAGAGGGCACTTACAAGACCTGATCCTACTCTTCTTGTTTCCAATAAGATGAATCTTCAGTCACAGGGTTTCCCCTGCGTCCTATTTCTTTCCCCAATGTTTGGCTGGAATTATGATACTTCGGATTACCGGGGTTACCTCAATAATCCTCCGAATACATCAGCCAAACTGGTATACCAGTCCTACAAAGCTATGTGCTTGCCACTTCCCGGCGTCTCTCCTTGTTCCTCATGAAAGGTTGTATATCAGTATTTCCGCAAAAGCAACCTTCTCCTTTCACTATTCGGCCCCCGATGAGACTTCACCCACGTCCGTCTCAGTCCCGCTTCCCATGTTTTTCTCCTCGCCCCTGTCATTGTCCTCATCATCGTCTCCGGCCTCGTCACTGTCACTGTCCTCGTCTCGTCTCTGTCACTGTCCTAGTCACTGTCACTAGTCTCTCCCCCTTCCGTTTCTAGCCCTCCACCTCTTTAGTCTTTGTCCCGGTCTTCATATCTCTCGCAGTTCCCTTAAGTATTCTTTCTTAGCCCTTTCTGAAGTTCCCGTTGCTAGCTTGTATAGGAACCTCCAATGGGTGGGATCTCTCAGGAAACCCCCTACCAGTCACCCCTGCACTTCCTGCTGGTTTGGTCTTCTTATCTCAAGCGTACGGGAACATTCCAACACAACATGTTCTGGGGTACCCATCTCACCGCATTCACACAGATCAGATTCAACCCATCCCATCTTTCTTAAGGATTCTTGGTATGGTCCCTTCCCGTGAAGAAATGTACCAGACTCGGGGGTGGTTCCAGATGTACATTATCAATCCTTTCAACCATATTGGGAAATAGTTGATAAGCCCTTATACAAGCTTCACTGCCCTCCCAGCGTCTCTGCAATTCCCTCAACAGAACAATCTCTGCGTCTTCGGATATTTCCACTTCAAGTGAGATGAGTATCCTAACTTTCTCCCAATTATTTTTCCATTTACAGTACCCAATTGCTTTATTCTCAAACATAAGGTCCAACGGCCACACACCTAGGGCAACACACAGTGCATCTGTCGCCACTGTCTGGTAGGTGCCAACAAGTCTCAGGAAGACATTCCTCTGCATACTCTGGACAGCTCTAGCCGGCACGACATTGTTTAGTCTGTGGGCCCAGACGCACGCTCCATAGCCAACCATAGAAATATGGATCACGTGTTGATATGTCTTTATTATCCGCATTTTCAAGTGGAACCTCCTCTGTCCAATGCTTATAATCTTATTCATAAACCGATGTGCTCTCCCCAACACCTCCTCTATATGTACCGTGAAGTTTCTATTCTCATCGAGAGTGACTTCCAGGTATATGACCATTTGGCTCCTTCTCAAGTTCTTACCCTCGAGCTTTATTGCAGGATTCCATACCAATCTTTTTCCTGAATAGCATAAATGTCGTCTTCACTGGTGCCATCTTTAGTTCAACACTTTTTCACCACCTTCCCAGCCCATCTAGCACCCAATTACATATTTCCTCCAGACTCTTCCTTGAATTACCTTCTACCACTATTAAAAGGTCGTCAATGAAGGCGACTATTTCATGTGTTTCAGGAATCTTCTCCAGCATCTGCAGGCCCAGCTCCAGTCCCACATCCCAGAATATCTGCCCACAGACCTATCCCTGGGGGCATCCCTTAGTCAGTATTTTCTGCACACTGGTACTCGAACACCTCAGAGTGGCATACCTATCCCAGCATTAGTCCTTCAAGCTTCTATACAATGGCCCTGGACACTGCAGTTCTATTAACTGGTCAAACAACACCAGCCACCATAGGTTGTCAAACGCTCCCGAGTTGTCTACGAATATCTCCACCACATATCTGTCAGCAGCCAAGTCGATTAATTCCATTTCTCTACAGTTGGCATCTTCTGTTGATTTACCCTTTGAAAGTCATACTGCTGTTGATGCATGCCCACTCCTGTCCTGTTCCCTAGTAATCTTTCACAGTATTTTTACTATAGTTTCCCACTCGTGTTTAGAAGGCAGATGGGTCTATATGACTTTGGAAGAAGTGGATTCTTGTTCTCCCCCATGCTTAGCAAGATTAGCTCGCTCTTCTTCCAGATGTTCAGGATTCTGCCCTGAGTGAGGCATTCGTTTAGCAGGCCTACAATGTAAGAGGCTATGAGATCTTCCGTCTTTTGTAGCACCACGACAATTATTCCGTCTGGCCCAGGTACTTTCTTCTTCCCCATACTAGCAATGGTCCCAATCACCTCGTACTGACTGACCAATTCCACCTACTACTCATTGGCATACATATCCTGAGTCATAGCCCCTCTTAACACCCTCAGTTTTTCCTTTCTCTATATATGTCCAGCAGCACCTCATGGACGACTGGGTCCCTGCACTTATGATATATCCTACGATTTATCCTTGCCCTTGTAAGAAGTCCCTGCAGTCTGTCGTTCCACGGTATATTCCCGACCCTGGTATCTCCTTTAGTCACCGGGATGGATTTCTTCATCACATCCTGAAGAGCCAACGTCAACTCCTTGGCTTTGGTGTTAACATTGTCACCATTCTCTACCTGGTTGGGCAGTACCAGTTCCCTCCTCAACTTTTCCCGATCAGCTCTTCTCCTGTCATACCTTTTCCTTATCCCTCCCTCATTTCCATCCACCACCCTCCCCAAGGCAAGGTTGAACACGATCAGATTATGGTCGCTAATCGTCGCATTATCGAACACCCTCCATCCTTCAACCATGGCCACAAATCCGGTGTTAAATAATGTGACATCGATGTTCATAGACGCCCCAGCTCTCTCATAATATGTGGGGGGATTTCCCGGCTGGTTTAAAACTTCCAGTCCGTGACCATAGATGAATTCTTTATGGTATCACCTTCTTCTTCTCCAACCCAGATAACCGCAAGGTCTTCTTAAGAGTGTATAACGCTTGAGATGGCACATATCCCATTCCATTAGCCCATTCCCCTTCCAATTCTTTATCTTCCCTCGTCTGACTGCCCTTACTTGCCGACTTACAGTCCATCCCACTCTCATACCTCCTCCTTCCGTAGCCAAGGCCATGTATTTATAACCTCCAATTTTGCTTAGTCTTAGTAATAAACTCGGCCTTTTCAGCGATAGCCTCTTTTGACTTATCCTGTGGTTTCGCATCCATCTTCATCTTGGACTTTACAGGTATGGCTACCGAAGGGTAATCAAGGGAGTCCTCACAAACTCTGAAGATGTTGGTCAACACTAGGGAGTTTATCGTCACTTTCTGGACCTGCGATATTAGCGTTGAGAACGCTGCTGTCAAGTCCCCTGTATAACCGAACTTCCCATTCCAGAATTCATTCCCCAGCCAGATGTTTCCATCCCACGCATATGTCGTGACCAGATACTCTCCTTCAAACCCATAGGTCCCGTATGGTGCTCTCTGGCTCGACATTATCCGTATATACTCATCCTCCAGCACTGTCTACCTATAAGAAAAGCACTCCATCACCCCATCCATTGACAGTAGCTCTAGTACCGCAATGGCACCCATGCCTGAGCCATATTTTTCCATCGACATGTAGAAGCATTCCCTCAGCTCTTGGTAGATTATGGTATTTTGATGTTCTGATCCTCTCCAAACTACGAGCCCGAATCCCACCACCTAAAGGTGAACCATGCACGACCTCTCCCTCGATATCTTACAGGCCTCAGAAAAGATCATTTCAAAAATGACTCTCATCCTCCACCTACATATCGATTTGAAGATATTCGCTCTATACCTTGACTCAATAATACCTTCATAAGCCTCTCCACCTTCTTGGTAGTATTCCCTGATAAGATTCATCGACGGATCATCCTCAGGATTCGGGCTCATTTAGAGTCTGTCACCTCACCCAAAATGTTTCAGATTTGGGCCCACCAAGCCAATAATTGACCCGCTACTTACTACCCTCTCCCGTACAGGCTGACCCATGTTTCCCCTCTCACCCTTGTTTATAAAACATGTGGTTGAGGAAACCCCAATCAGACCCAACGCCACTATTTCATAGTCGCACAGATAGGCTATGTTATTATATCTTCCCACAGCCACCCCACTGTACCCGTAGGACTTGTAGCCAGTTCACGTACAGTATGTATCGTTACCTTCATAGAACTACCTACATCTTTGGCTGAGGAGCCTCCTAACGAACTTCTCAACTGACATATTCCTGTAGAAGGGTCTCATCTCAGTGGGTCCATCAGTGGCCAGGAACCCCTATTAATGCTGCCATGAAATTGTACGTATATCCGTGGACCAGCGTACGCACTGATAGTATATAATTCTCGGCATCCTCGACACTCATTTCTCCCCTATCAATCATTTTCCCCGTATCCACCGTCGACATCTGGATTTCACATTTCTCTAGGGTTTTCCAGAACTCCTTGCACCTACCTACAACAAATGAATAATAGAAACAATGATAGTTAAAAGATCACTTTATTCATCTGTAGGTAATTAATATTGCGATTCGTTTTCTGTAGCTCTCCACTTTTGCCTATCCTGGGACAAATCTGTAATATATTGTACCCTCTTCTGCCAATATCGTCCACCCTCTGCTTCATGTGCTCAAGTTTTGGTCTCCTTGAATTTCTCCCTTCCATATCTCCTTTTATAATTATATTCGTCAAACTATCATGTCTCGGTATATGGCCTACCATGCTAACTTTTCTTTGCTGTGTATATTTCCAAAGTTTCTTTTTTTAATTTTCTGTTCACTTCTGTGTTTGATACCATCCACATATATTATATTTTCAACATTCTTCTTTAGCAACACATTATAAATGCTTCCTATGCTTTTCTTTCGGTTGCACCAATGGTCCATGTTTTCAACACGTAATCCAATGTAAAAATGTATTAAATGACTAACTAAGAATATATGGACTATTAAGAGGCCAAAAGTAACACTCCGTTTCTAAAAATGTGTATGCCAGGTTTATGGAATACTGAATGAATATCACAACCTCACTGGAGTGAAACACTTTATTAAAATAAAATTGTAATGAACTCAACAATGAAAATACACAGTAGAAAAAACAAATACGCCATGGTGATATGCAGGACTACCAACATTGTTAATGACAATTTTAAATGAATATTACAATTAAATTGCTATATATATATATATATATATATATATATATTCATAAATGTTAAGAAACCAAGGGTATTCAACAACCAGAATGTTGGATATTAAATTTTAAACAATTTAATTCTTAACTAAAAAATGAGGTCAGTAGGCCAATAAAAGTTTATACGTTTACAGGCTTATTGGAAAATATATTCTAAATGTTTTAGCACATCAATCCTGATGAATATAATTCTTGTGATTAAATATCCTACTTTTAAATCATGTATATCACAAATTAAAACGTGATTATTATATACAGTATTAGTCATAATACTTGCATTCTTAGTGGCACTAGGAAATTGAAAGTTCATTGTCACACTTACAAATGTTAGCCACCTATCCCTATCTTGATCTATATCCATCCAGTCAAACTCTTTACAGCCTTTCTCTAACGTAAGCTAGTTCCATCCTGCCCCCTCATTACTCCCTATCCCTATCTTGAGCTATTTATATCCAGACTACCTCATCACATCCTATCCTGATCTTGAGATATATATATCCAGTCTTCCTCATGACACCCTTTCCTTATCTTGAGTTAGTTCTACCCAGTACACCTCATTACAGCCTATCTCTTTCAGGTTAATTCTAAAGTTACCCTCCCATTTGTGTCTAGGTCTTCCCAATAGACCTATTAGCTAAATAAGTTTCAATTAAGCAGAAAATGACAACCTGGACAGGACAATATAGCATGATAACTTTGGCTTAGTGTCTTTGATATAACATTGGGGAGCAAAATCAAAGTTCCCTTGCTCGATTCCCGTGTTTAATTTGTAATATTTCATTTAATTGAAACAATGTATTATTTTAAAATAAATAATTTCACATATTGTAACAGTAAAAAATTGAAATGTAAATTTATAAGTAAACAATTATAGGCAGCATCGATGGTCACATTGTCTAGCGCGTCTCTCTCGTGTTGCACTGGACCGTCAGTGATGCGGGGATTGAGATATGAATCCAAATCGGGTATCCATGGGGAGGATTATCCTAAATGGTTTCTCAATGTCCCTTTATGCAAATACGGGTAAATTTCTTATAAAATTATATCTTTATCATTTTTACTCTACGCAGGTGTACAGTCCGAGTAGTCACTTAGATGCGAGGAAAAGAAAAAGAAGCAAAAATCATCACACATTATTAAAATGAAAATATTCAAAGAAACGTCCTTATTATTAGAATTGATATTACTTGTATACTTTTTAAATAAACTAAATATAAAATAAAAATTTGTAAGCCTATTCTATAAAATAAAAAGTAGAACTTAAAAAGAATTGGCATCTATTTTATACATTTTGAGAAATTCAATAATTAAGTGTCCATTTTTGTTTAAAAATATTCATTCAATTCTTTTACCAACTGAGCTAGTGTAGTATTTATAAAATTCAACCTTTTCTAACTGTTTCCTAAAGCTAATGTAAATTTATTTATTTAGCACCGCGTTTTACTACCCGTTCGGTTTATACGCTTAAGTACTAACTACACTAATGGATTAGTAATTTGGAAGGTTGAGTTTAGAAGATGTGAACCCTCATTTGCATGGAGGGAGAGTGGAAACAATTTAAGAAAAAACTCAGTTCACCCGACCAAGTTTCAAACCTCGATCTCCCCGTCCTCATACTGTGTTGTTGATTATTACTACCACCTAAATATATCAAAGAAAATGTTTGCAGTCTATGAGAGAAGATGTACAACTTATAATAACTACATAAAATGCATCTTGATTGAAGTATAGATCAATCCGACTTTACTTTATTGAGCCACTGGTGTGATAACGTCGTCAATAAAGTCGGTGATGTCAGTTTTGTATTAATTATAAAACCTTCCACAGGACAACAGCCCCTTATGAGACTTAGATCTAAGACTAAAAGTCAGTCAAATAAATGTATATCGATAAAGGAATATGTATATTGTAATATTACAGTAATGCTATGTAACAAATACTATAATACTAAATTAATAATTTTAAGAGAAAAATAAATTAGATCTACTAGATACCAAGAAATCTGTGACATAGTTATAGTGGCTTGCTTATATTCTTTATCTAATTATTATCTTATAATAGTGTTACTATATAAAATAAAATTATCAATACAGTGAATTTATCAGGAGTATGTGCTTCATGTTTCACAAATCATCATCATCATCAGTTTCCAGCCACTGGCTGAGTCTGTTTGGAACATGAGCCTCTTCATCGCCTCCTTTACTCCCACCACCTCTTTCCCTCCACCTTGGTCCAGTCTTCTCCTCTCTCCTGCATACCCCTTCTTTCTCCTTTCAGCCATCTGTCCCTTTTTCTTACTCTCGGCCTCCTACTTCCCACCTCCATATCCAACATCCTACTGGGCATCCTTTCCTTCTCCATTCTCCTCACATGGCCAAACCACCCTAGTCGTGCCTTCTCTATCCTGTCCTGAATTGGTTCTTCCTTTATTATTATTCTTACTTTCTCATTTATCAGCCTGCCAAGTTTTGTCACACCGACCCTGCTTCTCAGAAAGCTCAAATCACTCAGCTGAATTCTGCTTTCATTATGTTCCTTCATTACCCCAAGTTTCTGCAGTGTACGTCAATATTGGTAGGTAATAGACATTGTATTCCATTCCCTTGGACTTGTCTGGCATATCTCTGCTCCAAATCAGGCTTCTCACACTTTTGAAAAATTCCTCCGCCTGCCTTCCTCTCTCACTTATGTCTCTCCTCTATAGTACGACCTACAGATATTTTTACACTATTTAATATATAAAACATATAACATAGTTTCTTTTAACAATAGACTCATATATATAACCATGAATGCTGGAAACGTGAAGATGGCCGGCAATAGACCATGATTTCCAGGATTCACTGGTTCACACTAGGGGATGTTGGAATTTAAATTTCTCTAACAGGCTTTCACTGGTGTATATCCATAATAGAAAGACCCAAAAGGGCGAATACCAGTAATCGTGAGGGTATACATGTGTATGTTGGAAATGAAAGACGAGTGCACTGCTCATCTATCTGCGCAACAGAAACCACAAGGCTTAGGGACGGCGTGCTTCTATAGTTGTGCTGTGTATTGTGCCACGTGTGTTTGTGTACTATTGAAAATGAATTGTATAGTAGCCTAATATATATCTTAACCTAATCTACCCTATCCTCACCTAACCTACTCTAGCCTAACCTAACCTATCCTAACCCAATCTATTGTAACCTAATCCATCATATCCTAATATAGCTTAACCTAATCTACCCTATCCTCACCTAACCTACTCTAGCCAACCTATCCTAACCCAATCTATCATAAACTAATCTATCGTAACCTAATCCATCATATCCTAATATATTTTAACCTAATCTATCATATACTCATCTAACCTTACATAACTTACACTAACATAATCTATTCTAAACTAATCCACCCTAACCTAATCTAGCAATCCTCACCTAAACTTACCCCACCTAAATGGCTTTAAACTATGGTGTTCTCATATTTTTTTCCTAAGTGAGTAGTGTTATTTGTGGTGTAATAATTTGTAGTTATTACAATTTCTCTATAATCGGGCATTTGGTTCTAGGTTACAATTATTGATATACAGGTAAATGCAGTGAAATAAAATCTTTGCTGTTGTGTTTATCCAAAATCAACAGGTTACACTTAATATCTTCTGGAAATTACCGGTGGATGCTAGAAACTCATCTCATCTCAAATATCCACCAGGGTAAGCCACTGAATCACGGAAATCGTGGTCAATTACCGGCAATTGTCGCGTTTCCAGCTTTCACGGTTGCACATAAATTATCAGACCTCTGGCTTCATGGGGCTAAGTGACTGACAATTTCTCAGAACACCCATTTCACCAACACATTTTGGTCTTCGAAACGAGTAAGTACTGTACATCAAGCCAAAGAATAATAAACATGAGTAAAAATGTACGTCAAGTTAGTTGCTAGACATCGTTAGCGCTGCTATTTGCAACGTCGGAACTACTTTAATATACTGTAATCATTTTTTAAATTATTGTTTTACCCAGCAATTTGTGAGGCAGCCCTGTTTAACCTTCTCTTTGATTACTGCAATATTTGTTTTTATCGTTATCTTAATGAAAACTTAGAATCAATTTTGTTTACTAGGTATTTGTTATTTTAGTTGAGTGATAATTTAGAAGTGCTGGAGAAAGAATATAACATTTTCCTATAGGCCCCTAATATGTTGATGTTTAATGCTGAGGCTACAGCAAAATAGCTTTGAGCAATTCAGAGGTTATGTAAGCATTACACACCCTATTTTATGATTCAAACTAACGATGGGCTTTTTTATTTGCTTTCTCAGACACCTTGCTATATAATGTAAGAACAACAAATAAGGGATATTGTTGTGAATGAAATCTCTCAACTTGAGAAATGATTATAATAATCTTGCATAGTATTTTCAAGCAAGGATAATATTTAATCATATCCAAAAAGCAAAATTCTTTATTTTACAACATTCTTTATACTAAAATTTATCGTAAAAATAGCATATAGTGTTGAACAATGTCTCAATAAATATTAAACCCGCTATCAGTATCATCAATAAAATATGAAAATGATTATCTGTTATTTCCAATAGGATCTATTAAAGAAGTGAGAATCCTCTTAGTATTAAGTAGCTTTTATAAAATGTAAACTTTTTGACATAATCATAAACAAGATTTTACTTTTTTTATTAAAACACTTTCTATTGAAAATGAGAGTTTCAGATCACACGACTTAACGTATAGTTTTTTTATGTATGAGTAACTTTTATAGCTGCCAAGAATGCCCCTTACTATTCAAATTGAATTGTACATTGTAATTGTGCGTTTAGTTTGTCTCCTAACTAACCCCCAATTAATATTTGCACCCGGATACCTTGATATAGAAAGTCAAGAGCCGCCTGACAAGACTGACTTGTGGATGTGACGTCATTTGAAGAATGTGTGCTATAAATTGCAATCCATAATAGTCTTGTTGTACGTAGATGCCCTAAATAATATTTCAAGAGATAAAAAAGGGAGAGCTGTACCATTCTTTCGGCTCACAAAAGAAATGTCTTTAATGTGTGGATTTGTCATATATTTGACAAAAAAATAGCTTATGCTATACAACTGTTTGGAAATAATGCGATGCTTACTTATTAGGTGAGAACGGGGGAAGATGAATATTACTATGTATTTTAGTACCACATGTCTTACTGCCCAATTGTTCTATCAGTATACAATGACTTAAATCTAATGCCAAAAGATTTAAAGTATTAAAAGTTCCTTTACATATGCACTCCAATATCGAATTCTGATGCGTTTCTTTAACGATACTTGGTGACCTGGTGGTCTAGGCTTTGTGCTAGGGGACCGGAGTTCAATAGTCGGTCCCGGCAGAGATTTATCTGATTGCCAAACCCCCTCCTCCGCCTCTGACAAGACGTACATTAATCACAGCTTGTGAATGTGTGGAATGCCAGGCCTCCACCGTGGTTCGGATCCCACGTTAAACTGTAGGTCCTCCATTTCATACTCACAATCACCCTACCATTGCATATTAGTGAAAGTGCGTGTAGACCTAACGGGTAGTAAGAGGCGCTGCTAATACTACTACTACTACTACTACTAATAATAATAATAATAATAATAATAATAAATTAATTCTACACATTACAGTCCACTGTAACCATTTCCAAGTCTTTCACTGATCATCTGGCTAAGATATTAAAAGTAATGGCAACTGTCACTAGTACTTTCTGTGGTGGGTGAATGGTCTTGGTGGGAGCTCTCACCAAATATTGAACTGCTGGTAATAGGGAGATCGGAGTTCAAATCACGACTGGATGTAGTGAAGATTATAATTTTTTTCTAAATGGTTTCCCACTCGTCCTTCACGCAAGTGTAAGTAGATTAATTTATCTAAATTCCGCCTTCTTCCTCCCTAAGACATTCACGTAATAAATATTTATACGTTTACAGCCCAAAAAGGCATTAAGGGGCGGTGAGTAAAAAGATTAAAAGCTATCACTAAGGCCTACAGCAAAAACATATAAATAAGGATGTATTTAACAAATTATGTAGTTATATTCAAAAGAAGAAATCCTGTTAAGTTATATGGACTATATTTTAAATATACTTTATGTTCCTTAAAATAATATTAATTGCTAAGTTTAAAAGAAATAGTAACTAAGTTATGAAATTTATTTAATATATCGGGTCCTTTATTATAATAACTTTACCCATAGGGTGATCTTCATTAATGGTCCATTTAATATTCTCATGATATTATTTTAAACCGCTTTTAAAAATAGCCAACGTAAATTAGTATAAAATCACACTTTTGATAATGTACCATATCATAAATATTACAAAGATTAAATACTTTCTTATGAAACGATATTTTCTTTAAATTAAACTCTTTTGTTTTCTTTTTGCTCTATATTCCTTTTAAGTAATAACATATCCAACACTTCTGATACGGTATTCATTTTTTATTTTTCTATTTTTTATTAACTTAGGACAAAAATGATTGAAAATGTCACTATAAGGTTGAAACAGATTTTAAAGAGGTAAATATTTATCAATTTACAACATTGATTATGCCCCAATAATAATAAATTGTACAATCTTCAGGAGGTCAGGCTTCGTATCCTGACCTGGTTAACTGAAGGTGTTTTATTCCTAAATGTCTTCCCACTCTTCCTACCTACGAATGAGGGTTTATTTGTTCTAGATTCTACCCTCATCATACCTATAACTTTAGCGCCAAATATGCGAATAGCCTGACGGACATTAAGATTCTGGGAAAACCCCTTCGGTGGCCGCTTGATTTAACGTTAATCTCGGAGTAGACTAGATGAACGATGACGGGGAGATCAAGGTTCAAATCTCGATCGGGTGTACTGAGAGTAGTTTTACCAAAATGGTCTACCACTCTCCCTCCACGTCAATGTGGGTACACTTCTTCAAAATATAACCTTCCTCATCCTTTAAACTATTAGCTTAATTTTTATATAAGAGTATAACCTGAACAGACAGTAAGACGTGCTGCTAGAAACAGAAAAGAAAA
The DNA here is from genome assembly GCA_902151425.1 of Timema shepardi. Taxonomy (NCBI): domain Eukaryota; kingdom Metazoa; phylum Arthropoda; class Insecta; order Phasmatodea; family Timematidae; genus Timema; species Timema shepardi. Next base: position 36,584 of record CABFVX010006665.1, read on the forward strand.
AAGACGTGATAAACATAGAATTATAGATAAGTCGGATTCCAGTCGTTTACGATCCCAATCATGTGATAAGCCTCTATAAAAACATATATGAAAATAAATTACTTGTAATTTTCAAGAAAGTTTCAAAATTTCATAAAGAAACATGATGCTTAAATACTATACATATATTAGGTGAGTTAAGTTCTTTAAAATATCGATTGTCTAGAGAGTAATAAAACATATAATCAATTTAATAGACGCTCCTTCTAAAAGCTTTGAATAGTTTCTGATGTTGTACTATGGAGATAAATTTATATAAGATATAAATTAGTTGGATCTCATCAGGAAAAAAAAATGTACATGATTATTACTTACAATGTATTAGTTGAAAAGTAGTTTCTTCTTTACAGTGTGAATATTAAATGTCACTCAACAAAAAAACAAGGTTTGAGTACTAAGATTCTAGCTCACTCTAAATATATTATATATTCATTTTACCATAAAAGGTACATAATTATTAATATTTTCGTCAAGGACGAACACATATTTGAACTTGAAACTTTTCAAACGTCAATAATAATAAGAAGAATACTCTAATTTTATTCAAACGATGTCCCAAGTATCTTATTCTATATTAAATATTTAAAAAATGCTCTTTTCCCCCCAAGTCCAGGGAGAATATTAATACATCAAAACAAAGGTAAAAAGTTTACCATGAACTAATAAAATACAACATAAAATATGATTCAATATAAAAGTTGAAAAGATTTAGAAATAAATAGGAAAAATTATTTAAGAGGGGGTTAAAATCTTTACTAGTAGTATTAGGGCATCTTGGTTCCGGAAATGACGACGGTGATGACTCGGGTGATTTCGACGTAGACGTCACAATTGTGCAGGAGTGTGTACGACCATGACGTCATAAGATAATTAATTAGAGCTATGCAATAGATATTTAAATATTAGTGACATCACCTTGAATGACGAGGTACAGTTAATGTATTATGACGTCATATTTAACCCTGACTTTTGACGTCAGCTAGCTATGTTCCGGAAG
>CABFVX010006666.1:0-37614 GCA_902151425.1 Timema shepardi
TGTCATCTGTAATGGACTACATGCCACCAGGAAAAGAACCGGACAACAAAGACACTGAGTGCATCTTCTGTGATGGAAAATTCTCCGAAGATTCCAAAGGGGAGATTTGGATTCAGTGTTTAAGCTGCTCTTTGTGGGCTCATCTTGACTGTACAGGGGCAGAAAAGGCAGATTACGTGTGCGATTTCTGTCTATTTCCATGAAGTACTCATTATATTAAAGTTTTGGTTTTTCAAATTAGAAATAAATAGGTTTCCTGTACTTTAGATGGCTTTTTCATTGTATAAACCTCGTATTCCTTATCACCCGACTATTTCATATTACCCTCCGTTTGTTATATTTTTATTATTTTTATTTTTTATAAACAAGAAAATTAATAATAGTTTTTTACACATGTTAAAATTAACTATAGTTAATTACAGGATGTGTTCATCCTGCTTTGGGGAGATTTACTAAGAAACAGTAAATTACATACAAAAAATGTAAATGGTATTCCATAATACCCTACTCTCCTCTACATATAAAAAACAAAACAAGGAAAAGTGAACCTTAATTAAATACATTTGGAAAAATTAGCTTACAAAATGGCAGACTTTTATCATTGAGGACGACACTTGACATGAAATTTTACTCCTGCCATACTGGGCGTCACGTAATTATACTGTCAAAAAAAAGCGATAAAAGCTGACTCAACACATCCCCTATTCTAGGAAACTTTATTTGACATTCTTGGTGTATTGGGGGATTTAATAAAGATCGTTAAATTGGTTTTGAAACGAGTAAAAACTAGAAAAACTTAATGGACCTCAAACTATCCATCTATTTACTTCTAAACTTCGAATTAAATTTTATTTTCTATTATAGGTCTATATATTAAAATATATTTATCATTATTATTATTATTATTATTATTATTAGTACCGCGTCTTATTACCGGTTCGGGTTATACGCACTTAAGCTAATGTGTAATGGTAAGGTGATTGTGAGATGAAATGGAGGACCTACAGTTTAACGTGAGATCTGAACCACGGTGGAGGTCTGCAATTCCCTACATTCACGAGTTGTGATTAATACACGTCTTGTCAGAGGTGAAGGAAGGGATTGGCAATCAGATAAATCTGCACCAGGACCGAGGATTGAACCCCGCACCCCAAGCACAGAAGTCTGATACCTTACCCCTACCCGCCAGGTCACCCAAGAATGTCTTGTAAGTAATACTTTTGTAAATCAAGCCAAGTTGTTGTAAAAATAGTACGAGTTTCCAAGGTAACATGGCTGACAATTCACCTACGATTCTAGCCGGGGTGAGGGGGTGTCACACTGCCCATTTTGTTAGTTGATGGTTAGGACACCAGATCATCGAATACGTGGGATGGGGTTACCATCTTGCCAAAGTACCTTAGTTCGTAGCCATGTAGGATCACATAGAGTGTCAGTCAGACTATTAACTAAGCATTCTTTACTATATTTCGTTCTGTCACTAGCTCCCGAATAAGTAATTTAAAATATTTTTTATATATTTCTAAAAACTTCTTAACATCATCACGTGTTTTTCAGTACATCAATTGGGAGCCCACACAGCCATATATATAGTCACCCCCCCTTATCCTAGGATGCAACCCATCCTAACAAATTAGGGGAGAGTTATTTTATATTGAAAATTATTTGTTTGCCTAGTAAAATGTTTTGATATAAAAACTGCAAAAAAATTACCTTTAATTACGTACCTACATTTTCACCTTAAAGAGACATATTTAAGCTTTATCATTTTACGTTTTTGTATTAGATAATGATCAATTATTCTTTCATTCATTGTTACTACTTATTACTATTAATATTGGCACGGCGTCTTACTACCCGTTCGAGTTATACGGACTTACTCTAATGTGTAATGGTAGGGTGATTGTGAGATGAAATCGAGGACCTACAGTTTAACGTGGGATCCGAACCACGGTGGAGGTCTGGCATTTCCCACATTTACGAGTTGTGATTAATACACGTCGTGACAGAGGTGAAGGAAGGGTTTCGCAATCAAATAAATCTTTACCGAGACCGAGGATTGAAACCCGAAGACATAGCACAGAAATCTGTCACCCTAGACCGCCAGGTCTCCTACTTCCTGTTTCGTTTATACACCTATACACTAATTAATCTAATGGGTTATGGATGTGTTAGATGGAGTTTTTGGAAAGTGTACCTGAATTTGGTTAAAGGGAGAATTTCGAATTGTATTAGAAAAGCTTACCCTCAGTACACAGCACTGGGCTTCGAACCCTTATCGCCCCGTCATCAGCAGATCAGTCTATGGTTAGAATGACGCCTCAGATCATGCGGCTACCGCTTCAGTAGATGTATCTTCTGTTAAACATGTAGTTAATACTTTTAGTTTATGTGACCATGGCTAATTGATCCGGGTGCTTCTAAGGAAGGTACCATTTGAAAAATTATTGGTCTTGTTATCTTATTAGTAAATATCTAGGAGCTAGTTCTGAGTGTGTAGTATTAGACTAATGTCCTAGATTAAGTTAGTTTTTAAGTCAAGCTGTAAAATTAGTAAATATCCAGCAGCTAGGGTTGGGTGTGTAGTACTAGACGTACTGTCTTAGGTTAAGTTAGTTTGTAAGTCCTGCTATACAATTAGTAAATATCCAGGAGCTAGAGCTGTGTGTGAAGTATTAGACGTAATGTCTTAGGTTAAGTTAGATTGTAAGTCCAGCTATACAATTAGTAAACATCTAGGGGCAGGGTGTGTAGCATTAGACGTACTATCTTAGGTTATGTTAGTTTGTAAGTTCAGCATATGTTCATAAAAATGCAAGTTAAATACATTATAAATTAAATAGAAATCTTTTTCTTGATGAGATTGTTTCTAAGGCTCAAGGTCGATATAGCCAAAGATATGACTACAGTTCAATTTTCATAAGAAGGACCCTTTTTCGAAAAATACAAATTGTGACCAACATTGGTAACATTTTACTAAAACTATCGGTGTTATTTTATAGGTGTTGATAATATCTATCAAAGTAATGTCTGCAGGTCACATGGTTTGACGTATCCATAAATGAGAGTAAATCTAGTAAGCTCTCTAGATGCCAGATAAGGACCTTCCTTTGAAGTTTAGACTGCGCACCTTGGTTTGGTATTGGTTCAAGGTGGTCGGTGCCTTGTGCCAGAATATTTTTTGCTAGGCCACCTTGTGTAAGAGCGATAGAGTTACCACGAACCAAAGAGAAAGACAGAAAAAGATACATTAACGACCTACTGATTGTATACAATGCAGCCTATCGATAAACATATTAGACCATACGTAAGAATATACTACAGTCGACGTATTGAGGCGGATTACATTAAATCAATTTATATTTTTTTAAATGAGCTTATTTCAGGTATTTTACGTGCATTTTCTGAACCGACTAATTCATTCAGAGCACGAAAGTTTATATGAGCGAGTGCGAAAGGGTCTTCCAGTTTTTACCGGGAAAGGTATTCTAACATACCTTCCAGTATTATTTTACATATACACAATCAACATGTGACATACGTCCTTACTTTCCCATCCGAGGGAAGTTGTGCTACTGATTTTTATCTCTCAAGAAAAATCTGTTGTCTACGGCTGGGTTTGAATCAATGAACTTTTGGCTCTGATGTGAGCACTTTATTCCAATACCACTGAGGTTGAATAATTAATTATTTTTTTTGCTAGCTTACCCCCAGATATAATTTTTCTTTAATTGTATACCACAAAGTTTTTGGTTCATAATGCAATCTAAAACTATTCTATACTCTACATGTAAAATAAATTAAATAGGCTACATACAAAGTAATATATTAAATAATAAGCGCGTTTTTCACCTAAAACTTTTGACTGAAACATTTCCGGCCCACCATTCCATATTTCAATTTGCTTCAACATTGTTCTCCAACACTAGCCCTCAAATTTTGACTTATCACCACTAAAACACCCTGTATATACATTTTTACGTGCCCCCTAAATATATCTTTGCTAACCCCATATTGAATATTATTGACTTATATTATAGTGTATTAAGGTAGATGTATCGAGGTGGCTGATTGGATAAACTCTGGGTCACCCCACAAAGGCTTTTTTCCAACTGATTTTTATATCAATGGGGAGGTACCGTTTTGATTTCCGTTTGATTGTACTAATGGGGCTTTTAAAAAAATATAGTTTCTCACATTTCCTATAAGTAATTTCTGGTAAATTTCTTCTAAGTGATCCCAATTTAATTGTGATAATAAGTTGATATCCTGAACTCGGGTGGTAATACGCGCATTTATATTGCTTACCATCCGCCTCGGTGGCGTAGTTGGCTAACGTGCTAGTCGTGTTCAGCTCGAATGCTGAGGATGGGGTTATAGATGTTCGAATCTCGGTTGGGTGAACTGCGGGTTGTTTTCCACTCTCCCTCCACTCAAATGCGGGTTCACTTCATCTAATTCAACCTTACTAATTCCTAATCCATTAGCGTAATTAATACTTAAAACGTATAGCCCGAACGGTTAGTAAGACGTGGTACTAAATAATAATAATAATAATAATAATAAAATTAATAATAATATAGTGTTTACTAATTTTAATATTACGTATTTCTAAAAATGAAAACCTTTTACTAAATCCTATGACAGTTATCCATTTTTTTTGGTTGTATTGATTTTCTTTCAAGAACAATGAGACAACGTTTGTAGATAAACACTATATAATAGAAGAGGGAGTGGCAAATACAAAGCCGCATTATTTCAGTGAAAATACTATAAAAAATCTATAGTGTCATATCTCAAATTGCATAAATAAAGACGCTTTATTTCAGCGAACCTACTATAAAAATACTATCTTATTTCAAACACAAAATTGTCTTATTTTAGCGAGAATACAATATCAACAGCAACTATAATATGTCTTCCCTTATGTTCTTTGCACAGATGAAGCCGCCTTATTTAAGCGAACCTACTATAAAAATACTATAGTGAGTTATAATTGTGACGGTGACGTCACACACCCATTGCTACTTATGCCAATATCTTACGTCACAGATATGGACTACCATACCACTATTTTAATTACACCATACTCTCATACGTCATACTTACAGTTGCTGGCTCAGAGCGTGTTTATACCTGACATACGGCATTGAAACGTCACTACTAATATCACAATACTCTCATACGTCTGATGTTGGCTCATTGCCAGAGTCGGGATATACCCCACCTTATACTACTAATAATAAAACAAATTAAAAGTTTCACAATTGTCTGTGCACATTATAGCATTCTTATATTGTTTTATACGATCAATTTATGCAAGAAGCAGCTGATTATCATTGACCAGTAAATAAATATGGAGTTATATCACAAATGATATGAAAAATTACCTGCTTTAAATAAACTATATACATACCTACAAATTAATAAAATTTTGTCATGTTCAGAAATAATGTTTAAATTCATTTTAAGTAGTGGTTTCATTAGCCCTACCTAAGAATAACTACAATTTTTTTATAAAACCTTAATATAATAAAACACGAAAATAGTCTGGATCGGTAAATAAGAGTCTAGGAGACATTTACATGAAAGTTGAGTTCCTTCAGATTAATATTAGTAGGTTGAAATTATAAAATATACAAATGTGGGTTCATCGGGCCCTCCTTTAGGATTGCTAGGGTTAAGGCAAGGTTTAAGGCAGAGTTTGTGGTGTTAGTGTAGAATTAATCGGTTATTATTTACAACCTAGTACCTAAGCCTGCATATCTCAGCAGTATAAATTTGGTGCACTAAGCCGAAGTTCCTGAACTGAATTCTCTTGTTCAATTCAACTTTTCAAATGAAAAAATTAATTAAAAATATAGTTAACTAGGCTTAGTATAGTACTTGCCCATGGCTAAGTGTAAAAGTAACTTTTTAATGAAAATGGTTACTCTATTTACTTCCTTTACACTACTTAACCCATCTACGCTTTTTACCTCATTTACCCTTCTACCACGTTTAGCCTTTTTGTGTCCCGATTAACCCTTTACACCCTGTTAACCTTTATTACCACATTTACACTTTTAGCCCTTTTACCTTTTTCACTCTTTTAACCCTTTACTAATATTTTTACCCTCTTTGCCTCTTTACCTTTTTTGACCATTTGGAACTCTTATCCTCTTTTTTTTTACCCCTTTTAACTTATATACCATTTTATTTTACTATATTTAACTTTTATCCCTTTTTAATATATTTGAAAATTAAGATCTTTTCTTTTTTTACTGATATACACTCTTTCCTCACCTTTGCCCTTGTGGACTTTCTCCNTGCCCTTGCGGACTTTCTCCCCCCATTATCACACCCCTTGGTGGTATTGCAAGTTTTGCCCTTGTTACACTTTTAGTATATTTAATACGGTTTCAATTTTTACCTTTTAAACCATTTTTCAATCTTTTAATTATGTTTACTTTTATCCTTTTTGCCTTTTTTTGTAATATTTACACCTTTTTATATTAAGTACCAGCCGTAGCTATGGGACATATTTTATGATTCATCGCTAAAAGGGTAAAAAAGATATATAAATGTGTAAAAAGTTCAAAAAGTACAAAACGGAAAGGGCAATGAAGGAATAAATTAAATTCAATAAATTTAGTATAAAGTAAGTATAATAAATAATATTTTAAATTAAAAATTAAACGGGATAAAAAATGTATTAAAGTGTAATAAGAGCCAAAAAGTAATGATTACAAAAAAAGGGTTAAAATATGCAAAAAACAAAACAACAAAAAAAGGATGTTACCACCCCTTTACTCCGTCTCCCTCTGTAATGATTCTGTTTCCTCAAGGCTGTCTGTTGCACTCTACCCCTTTTCATCATCCCAGTTCAACCAGTAAGGTCACTGACCAAGTACCCCCTCCCCTTCTTCGTGGCCACTGCAGAGATCCGAGTCTTCACGACTCAACCGACTAGTAGTCCAGTCAATCAGTACTCGAAAGGGGTTCTACCTTGAAAGTTTTGAAGAAGTAGTGATTTTTGGTTCATTTATGATTTTAGGGGTGTTAATTACGAATTTTTAACTTTTCCACCTCTAAAAATTTTGGCGTTTATTAAAAAAAAGTACAAAAAACAACAAAAAAACTTAACTATTTTTGTTGTTTGCTTATAACATGAAAACTATGCACTTTTGGAGAACAATTATGGAATACAAAAATAAATTAGAGAAAACTCCCAACAGTTTGACTTCGCCTGTTTTATTTTGTCAGACGAATAGTTTAGGCGCAAGAGCGCGTTGAAACTATTTGAATAATTGAAAACGCTGAGTGTTCATCATTTAAGCGCAACCTGCTTCTTTTTCGTGATTAATTTCTATTTTGATGATATTCCTATTAAGAACCAGTAATATGTGAATATCTTACAGTTTTCATTGTTATACCTATTACCTTTGGTGTTTATAGGTAAAGGGTTATAACGTACACTCATGTTAATGCATGTAGTTTTTATTAACACAGGGACTATAGCAGTGTCAAACTAACAGCAGTTGTAATAAAAAAATGTGTAGGAATATAATATGCAAGGGAAATATGTAGGGATAATAATTACAATAATATTAAAATCGTTTTGGCCACTTTGTTGCTGAATGTCCAGGCTGCCCGATGTCCTTGTCCTCTACCTCCGAAACCTTACGTTAACCTACAAATAAGTAAAGTAAAACAATTCTTATGTTAGTTTGATAAGTGTATCAAGGTATGACTAAGCTGTAAAACCAACCGGAAGTATGATATGAAGGAATGCAAAGCTGTGTTCGTAAAAGTAGTAATTAAAATACCTTCTGATGTATCCGCTTCAAGTTCTTGGCCCTTGTCTTGAATTCCTTAGATGTCAGGATCGTCCACATCAGCTTTCTCCAAGTTGTCACACAGTTGTCCTTCACAGTTCAAACAATTTTTCAAACAATATAGGCCTGCCTTCCTACAGCCACAATTCCCTCGGTAGTCTCTCTTACAGTTGCATGAAATGAGATTTAATATCGCTTCTGGGGCAAGAGGCTGCAGGGTGGTGACTGGCATGAGGCCGTTCTTAGATGTTTTCCAACACCATTGTTCGGGTCATTTTTCATGACAAAACCATTGTTGAACCTGGTGGAACACCCGTAGCGAATTTTGTCTTGCTGCAGATTCAGTAGGGGGTAGTAAGGCAATGTTGGCAGTGATCTTGTATGCAGACATTATGTAATGCCTGTACCTCAACTTTTTTATTGAAGCTACTTTGTTCCCACCAACCCCGTGCAACACAATATGCTAAGGTTCACCCGCACCGACAACTGCCTCACGATTAGCTTCAGGGTTTTAAAAACACCTGAATAATGTTGATCAGACAAAACTGATGTTGTGTCCCCCACCCACTCATGGCATGTAAGAACAATATGTGCTCGGAAACTGATTTGTCAACAGCACTTAGCGGATTATAGAGAGTTTGAGGGACTTTGCCTTTTCCTGACTTTATTAAGGGAACATTAGCAGAAGTACAGATACCTGTCAAGATGACTATAAGATCTACATCTTCACTGACTATATATATGTGTGTGTGTGTGTGTGTGTGTGTGCGCGCGCGCTCGTGCAACACGTCTGTCTACTTATCCAAAGTATCCGAATATTTAAGAATTAAGTTATGGTAGAGTGAAATTTAATTTACAGAAAATACACCCACATTAGTTCCAAGATAGTAATTGCATGTAGATGTAAGGGTTTCGTGCTTATTTCCGGTGTAGAGATGTAATATCTTAAAACTTTTGAATGTGATCTTGATTCGGCTATATTCGTAACCTTATTTTCATTTCCATATCCTAAGCTTCACTAGTAAGGTACATTTAATTGTACAAACTGATGCTTTCTTCATAATAAATTATTGCTATTTTAATATTTATTTTGAAGAGACAATTTTTTTTACCAAGCATTAACATTTTAAAACCGGTACTACCGAACACGTGTACATACGTCAGTCTAGTTTGGTATATATTTCTGGTACTAGGGAGATTGGGGTTTAATCCTATACTTAATCTACGGAGTTGTATTCCTCAAAATTTCAGTTTTTTCCTCCTGCCATTCTCTCTGTTTATTAAATAGAATTCTCTTTAATTCTCATAATTACGCTATCAGTATGAATATGCCGTATGTCTGGATGGGTATCGAGAGGTGAAAGGATTATTTCAAAAAACGTCCTAGCAATACTCTCAAACATTCTCTTTAAATTAAAATTTGTTCAGGTCAGTCTTATTCAAAACACTAGCCCTATAAATAAATAATAAACATTTTCTTGATAACAGGCAGTAAAACAGAGCTCTACCTAGAAGGCGTTTCAATTAACGCAACTCTTCCTCTCATTTTAAGAGAGATGAAATTTTAAGTTATTGAATAAAACATTAGGAAATACACTGAATAGCAATACAGGGAAAGGTTTAATTGAAGTGAATATGAGCTTTGAGTGAGAAAGGTTGGTATAGATTGTGAGAGAAGTAATTGGGAAAGAAGACTTGTATATAGATCTATGTTTATAAGAAAGGAAGCCATAGGAGACAAATCTTGAAGAGAAGAAAGAGAAAATAGAGAAAAGTTTGTATTTTAAAGGATACTTAGGGAAACATATTTTGTAGATAAGACTTAAACAATTTAAAAGTTATGAAATACCAATAATGATTGATGTACTTAATGTGAACTTTCTCAACCAACTTATTATGTCGTGCCAAACTTACAAACTATTTTCATTTTAGAACAGACAGAACATCCATTTACCAGCCTTCAAGTCATCAGTGTTGAAAGAAGAAATACCGATTTCACCAATAATAAGTGTTTTGTCCATCTTGGTTATCAAACCCGGAATCATTAATTCAATAAAAATATATAATAGGACTAAGCTATGGTGTATATATATTTCTAGTCAATCTAGAGCATGCAAGTATGACATAAAAATGGTGAAACTCACACTTTCAACTCTCCTTACTCATCAGACTTGTATTTTGACAAGGTCCTATTTTTAAACATTAGCTGTTTTGTAAACTAGCATAAAATAAAGCAGTGTCAAAACTAGTATTGTAGCATTCCTCTTCTTTGGGTATATAACAGTGAATTTTGGACCTTAAGAAAAGGTAGATGGGGGGCCGATCAGACATATGCTAATTACTAGTGGGGCTAGGACCAAAGGGCTCTACATATTAGTTACCAAATTTGACAACTTGTGAGGAGAATATCCCAAAGTTTGAGCCACTCTTAGGTACAGAGGAAGACGATCCATCCCATCATAAATGTCAGAATTCGTCAATAAAAGCACAGCGATGTACCGTTGAGTGTTTGTTATCAGTTAGGGTTGAAGCATCGAAGATAAGTCAGGACAAGTACTGATGGGTAAGAACATTGATAAAATGAGTACCTTTTCCAAACTCTGTCAATTAGTTCCGAATCCTACATCACATTACACATTATTATAATAACTAATCAAAATTTCTTTCTAATTTTATATAGCCAAGCATTAGACCTCTATTCAATTGTTAATTTTTTAGATATATAGTTTAATTTATCTTAATTTAAAGTGTTTGTGCTTTTTCGTGTGTATTTTATTTGTTAGTCATGTATGTGACCTTTACTCACATTTTTAATTTGTCATTTTAATAATTTTCTGATATCTTATAACTTATATGTAGTTGGTAAATTATTAATTCATTCTAATTGTTAATTAATCTAAATATATATTCACTATATCCAAGTCTGCAAATTCACATAAAAATGTTTTTGGACTTTATATCCAAATCTACCAATAATTTTCATATTGAATTCTAATTATTAAATTATTATTGCTTCCTTACTACAATTTCATCATATTTTTCAAAAATTAGTTTCGTATGTCTTTTCGTGGGTTATGCCCTTAATTATACGCACAAGCGGCTTATATATGACATACCCCTTGACTCTTAGTTCCCTTGCCATCAGTGTAAATGCTAACTAAAAAAAAGAGTCCTGGGGACAGGTGTTGTGAAGGCTAGCTTCTTATTGGTATAGGGAATTGGCGTTCTTTGCCAAATACTGCGGAGTTGTTCTTTTAACAGGAAAAGTTGTATAAAAATATATTTTAATGTGTGATCCTTTTCACATTATTTCTGAAAAGCGCATGTTTCTTCATGGATGAATCTCGACAACATATGTTACTTTAAAGAAAAAATACCTTCATCCATGACTTTTTACATATTTTAGAGTGATCCAAACCAATATTATTACAAACTTAGAATAGTAATCTAAGTGAAGTGTTTTTAATTTAAGAGCCAATCTACAAATGTATTCCTTTAAATGCACCAATATATATTTCTCTGTAACCGCACGGCCTCAATTGGGAGTTGTGTTTGTGTGGACATGGTATGTTATGTGCTACAAATTACAAAACTAAAGTTGTGAGGTTGTTATGATGATTCTATAAACAAATAAAATAAAGCTGTCAGAATTTCTCAGATAAAAAACAGATCATAGGCACGGTTAAAATGAAGTTAAGATATCATCGTAGCCCTCAGTTCACACTGGCTAAGATGCCGTTTCACCAGTACCAGCTCAGGTCGTGTCATTCTATCTCAGAGGACCCAGTCAGTGACCAAGCAGGGACCACCAAGAAGTTAGAACAGACCTTACTCATAACCTCATAACACCTCGTTTTGTCACACGCTTCCTAATATTCTCTATTTTATTTCATTATAACTTCACGTTTAACATCACATTTGTAATAGATATAGTATTATTAATAAACTTTTTTAAAAACCAGGTCTAACTTCAATAATGAACCTACACAGGTATCCAATATCAATCTCGCTTATCTTCGGCCAAAGACAACCTAACATACCTCAAGCCCACACAATGAATTTATGGTTAGAGGAAAGGGATGGCATCTCAATGTTTTAACTTTAGCTAACCTATCTTATTGCTAAATTATATTGGTTTTCCTCAGACCTGATGAAGGTGAAATGCCAAAACACGTATTCGTCCAAGACCATTGGTGAAGTTTCATCGCATTCAATAACGAGAAGAGATCAAAATTATATCAGATAAGTAATGTAAAACTTTTTATTCTTTATTAAAATCACTTTGTCTATACTTGATATTTGAGAACTTCAAAATTTCTAAAAATCTTCTAGATTTACATATTAAAATGTATTTTTAACTTAACTTCTTTAAAAGTACCATTTTATTGGATTATGTCTTGTTGTTGCTAATGCTACATTTAAATGTGTTATAGTTTATTATTATTTTAATTATGAACTTCAAACAATTGCAATTTTAATACAGTATTTCTTTCTTATATACTTAGCTTCAATAGTTGATTACATTTTATCAACAACTCATATTAACCTTAAATCTCAATATGCTAATCACATCCATATATTTATTATGTTACTCTAACGTTAACATCAACTTTCAACGGTGGTTTAAATTTTATAATAAGTTTCAAATTGTAAATATAACCTACTAGATTTTGTTATAGATTTCTATCCTTTTTATTAATGTATCTACAGTAAATAAATAATTGTTATAAAGTATTAATTTATTCAACATTTTAAGTCATCTAATCTTTTGCCTTAAAGTTTTATCTTCCATAATATCAAGTCATTTTCTAATTCAACCCAAGTTTATTTCCTTTTATTTGTAATTTATTATCTCCTTACTACAATTTACTATGAATATCAATAAAAATAGGGCTAGTCAATCACATACAATATTTAGGCATTATTCTGGATGATAATCTAAAATGCATCTCATATATTAGCTCTTTAATCAATACTGTATCTAAATATATTGATCTTTTCTTTAAACCAAGACATATTTTCCCAGTATTGATAGTAAGAAATTTGTACTCTACTCTTTCAATATATTATATCTTCAATAAAAATTGTCTTCTGACTGGTTCTTACTGACACCGCGAGTAACGCTATTGTGGCCGTCTCCACCATCATAATGAACATTGTGCCACAGCTAAGAACTAGTCTCTGTACATTCCACAACTTAGTTGTCACGAATGCACTCATCATCTCTGGACAGGTGTCACTGGTGCTTGCATTGGTCACCTACAGGAGCTCTGGTGCGGACCTGAGGATGGGTATGCCCCGGTTTGACTACTTTCGTTATAAATAGTATACAGGACTATACTATACAGGCCCACGTCACTAGTATACTCGTAGCAGCAGCCCAGGATCCCTGATTCTGAAACTTGCGAAAATATTCCAAGCTTTTGAACTTGTAAATCGCAGGCTGTACTGAAACAGAGCTAATTTTGAAAGGTTTCTAATGTCGTGCGAGTCGGTGTAGTGTTGTTTCGCTTTCGACTGAGTTTTTAATCCAACAACGCTGTAAAACCAACACGTGCCAATTATTTAGGCAATGAGATGAAAGTAGCCTGGTCGACCTGACGTTACAACTTGACAAGTTTGACCTACTTTCAGGGGCCAGTATGATATACCGTTATTCCCACAGCCCCTTGACCTACTTTCCTCTGATTGGCTGCTATAAATAGCCACCTTCCCCCACCCCTGACCTACTTTCTCCCTCCTCCAGCCACGCTTCTGACCTCCCACCTAACACCCCCAACCCTGACATGTTGGTTCTTGATGATTAATTATTAATGACTGTTAATTAATTATTGTTAATTAATTGGTAGGACAGAGGTGTTGGAGTCTTAGGGCGTTGTAGTTTATTAGAACATCGCGGTATTGTTGTCGGGGGGTAGAATGTGTTAAATGGTTCACAGCATGCTTGCATCCATGGGTCACAGTGACATGGGTTTGGAACATCTTTCATTTACACAGCGCATCGACTGAGCTCAGCCGTGACGTCTGATGGCCAAGCCCTCCCTTTCACTTCCCTCCACGGACTGCCTGTCAAGAAGGCCAGAATTATCTCCCCATACCCTAGAGAAAACCTCCCCCTCTCTCTTCAAGCTGCCAAGGAAATTCACCCGAACCGTGAATTCGTTAGGTGACGGTAAATTTAAACATCTGTGCTCCTTACAGAGTCATTAACCTGTAGGCTGACGATCATTCACTGCTGGTAATCATGCATTTGTCCTGATATTCGCCCACCGGTCGTTAATGAGCCAAGAATAGCCAGTGATATAGTTGCTGTCTCTCGTACTACTTCACACAGCCCCCCAAGCTCCCTGTAATGACCCGAGCTATTTAAGGGTAGTGAGCTCCTTACACGACCTCCCGAGTCCGTTAACCGCCGACCAAATTGAACTACCCATCGATGAGGCGTCTTTAAAAGAAACACACACACAGAGTCGCACCGGGCCTCTGCTTGTGGATTACCATTAACTAACACTCCAACGAGCACAACCTATGAAAGTATACATGTTCAAGATGCAACGCTCAACTGGTCCTTTTAAAATCAAATATCTAGCACAGCGTCTTACTACCTGTTCGGTTCTAATATTTAAATTATACGTTAATTACCCGAAATATTAGTTTTTTCCTGTTAAATCTAAGCTTTTTATATACTGCCGCAAGTAAGCTACGCTTATTTTATTTCAGATAAATAACTAAAATGCATTATTGATAATGTAAAACATCAGTGAGTTTCTAATAAACTGCATGTAAAAGGCGAAAGACCATGAAATATTTACACATCCACACACGCTGTTCGTTGCCACCAGATTTACTAAGGGAATGTATCTCAATTTTTCCGAGTTGGAATTGGAAAACTAGTTATTAAAAAAAAAAATAACTTGTCACGGAATCTAACCCCGACATTACCGTAACTAAAATGGAAACTCAATAGTAATTAACTAGTGTTCCACCACCCTAGAAAGGAGGCTGAAAGAGAGAGAAGGAAGACATAGGGCCTAAAATTGGTCTCGGGGGGATGTATCATTTTACCGGTGATGGTCGCCTGTAATAAAAATATTAAATTAATGTTATATTTTCAGAGAACAATATTTCTCATCAATTAATAAGTGTTTTATTCATAAAAACAATATATTATAGTGTTCTGTATCTCTCTCTGCTAAAATCTATATTCCATTGTCCGAGATCGAGATTTCCGCACTCTCTCTTATTAAAATAATCAACTAGCACAATAGCTGGCAATCGTACGATGCAAGAGTGGAATAAGTGATGAATTCATATTAGGTTTTGAAGAACAAGGGCCTCCTCGCTTATTTACCCAAGGTTGAATGAACATTCATCAGCGTGGGGGGAGGGTGGGAAACCCAGGGTGAATGAAAAAACTCATTGGGGAGTTTGTGGCCGTGAGGTAATCTTGTGGTCTAGGGGGTAGGGTGTCAGACTTCAGTGCTAGGGGATCCGGGGTTCAATCCTCAGTGCTGACCCCTTTTCATTATCAGTTAGTAGTTCCATCTCAACATTGCTCATCTTTAAAAATGTAGACAGTCTAATTTATAGTACTCTAAACACAAATAGTGGAAGTATTCGAAGATGTTTGCTAAAAATAGAACATTGCTTAAAACATATAAATTTTGATAATCTTACATGACGGATAAAAAGAAAATTGTACTTTCATCTGCATGGAGGGAGGGTAGGTCTGCAACACTTGTGCACCATCATACAACGTTAAAGTGTACCCCCATTTGCATGAACAGAGCATCGAGCAGGCACCTCCGTCCACGTTGCTAGGTAGGAGCCAACTAATGAAATAACGTATAAAAATCCCCCAGCCTCAATACATCTGACAGGGATCAAAACCCGGTTTCCTCTCATCTTTAGCAGTCTAGTCTATTGCGAGAGTAGCGCCTCAAACCATATGGTCATTATTTATGTTAATAACTTCCAGCTATATAAAAATCCCAAACCTCAATACATCTGACACGGATCAAAACCCTGTTTCCTCCCATCTTTAGCAGTCTAGTTTATTGCGTGAGTAGCGCCTTAAACCGTGTAGTCATTCTTTATGTTAATAACTTCCAGCTATATAAAAATCCCAAGCCTCAATACATCTGACAAGGATCAAACCCCGGTTTCCTCCAATCGTTAGCTGTCTAGTCGGGCACAGGACACGGACGATGAGAGGGAAAACAGGCCTCGGTACAGACACGCGACAGGGATTCGAAATTATCCCTTCGGGCAAGCGTGAGAACCAAATGAGGGAGAGAGAGACAGAATAATAAAATTAGTAATGTATCATCATTTGCGCAGGGTTGAAATGTGAAAACAGCCAAAACTATTATTTACTATGCGCGTGGAGATAGGAAGTGAACCAGCATCTGCGTGGCGGGAGAGTGAAAAACTACCCTACAAATCTAGAGAGAGAGAGAGAGTGGGATGTAGCCGTTAAAACTGCGATCAGGTGCAGGGTTGTCATCTGCAACACCTTCAACTCCATCACACCTTGGCCGTTGTGAGTCAATAAGCATGAACCGTAGACATAAAAATAGTTTTACAGGCTCACAAATAATAAGTTATTTATTGTAATATTTATCAAAACTATCTCTAAGAAATATGTTTATATTTATATAAGGTATTTCTAAGGTGTATATTAAGCACACACGCTTTAAATATCTAGATATAGTGTGTTAATTAATTCCTTTAACACAAATAAAATAATTATCCGAATTTATATTTCCATCAAACATTAATATATATTTATAACTGTTTCAAATAAGGATTTTGTAATTCCACAGGGACTATGAATTTATTTATTTAATAAATTCGCTAAAAATAATAGAAAGAACTTCTTTATTTCTTGCAAACCGTTGAAGTAATTAAATATTGCGTTACTATCACACATAATAATATTTTATCAATACATCCAGTTGTTAACACTTTCAATCTATACTATTATATATTATTTATTTTAGCCAAAGCGATTATTTATGCTTACTTCATCCTTGACACCTGGATACGGGAGTCGAACGAGGGACTTGGGACTCAACAATATATGGCTTGTATTTATAAAAGTATCCCTCTAGACGGAGCAGTGAAGAAGTACATCAAGCCTCCGCGAGAGAGTTAGGATGATTGAAATATAACGGTAAATAGCTCGGGTTTGGGAGTCACACACACTTTATTTTATTATTATAGATTCCTGCTCTATTAATATAAATACATGGATAGCCCTGCAGGGATGAAAGAGAAAACAAGATCGAAACTGGCCGAGCTACAGCCCCATTTTCATAGGAACAACTAAAAAAGCCCCTAGCTCTAATTTCATGTATTCATACGTCAAGACAGGTGCCCAAGTAATAAGTACTGTGTTTACTTCGTAGCCTTTATATTGATACCCAAAGAGAAAGTAAATGGGCTGATTTGTTTCAACTTATCCATAATATTTGAGACAGAGCTTCTAAGACAAATAAACTTGTATTCATAGGATAGGAGAGGGAGAGGTATATCTCCAACCTATCTAGTCACCAGCTAGCTATCTATAAGGTGCTTAGTTCCTCTAAACAAATGCATTTATATTATTATGATAGCCACACTGTATTCAATATGCGTACACCTCTAATAAATGGGATATTGAGAGGTAAGCGTACGCGCATTTGTGTGGAGGGAGAGTTGAAAATAGCTTTGGTTTTCAAACTCCAGCCAATCAGTGCCCTCACTTAAGTACTTGTACAGAAACTTCCCTAGAAATGTCAGGGTATAATCCCAGTCCTATAGTCAAGTACACTATCCGTAATACATATCAGGGTATAGTCCCAGTTTTATAGTCAGGACCACTATCTGTACAACATGTCAGGAACACTATCCGTACAACATGTCAGTGTATAGTCCCTGTCTTATATTTAGGTACAATATCTGTACATGTCAAGGTATAGTCAGGTACACTATCCGTTCAACATGCCTGGGTATAGTCCCAATCTTATAGCCAGGACCACTATCTGTACACCATTTCAGGGTATATTCCAAGTCTTATAATCGAATTTCAGGCACAAAATTGCCCCAGTGGTATAGTGGTAAACGCTGCTGACTTCCAACTTACGGGGGGTGGGGTCCCGGGCTCGATTCCCTGTTGGTGTCAGAAGGTATTTCTCCCAAAAGTTGAACGGTCACTCAAGTTCGGGTTAATTATGTTTAAATCCCGTTTCACTTAACACATGGTCTAAGGCGCTAGTTACGGAAAAGACTAGACTGCCTAAGACCTGGAGTCGAGGTTCAATCCCTATAGGGTGTTTTGAGGAAGGTTTTCCACTATATCTCCACGCTAATATTTTAAACCTTCTTTATACCTAACACAACGTAATTAGTACATAGGCATACGAGCCTAATGGGTAGCAAGACGTGGTGCTAAAAATTAAGTTTAAGCTTTGTTAAGAGTTTCTACTGGTTTCACACCCTCATATTCATTATCATCGCGACTCATCGGGTTCAAATAAATATAGTTATAGATTAATTGATCTTCCTATTTCCATTATTGACCACCCGACAGAATTAGTTGAGTCTGAAATTAAGATGGCATGCCTCATACCGCTGGAACGAAATTCCATAACGGTCGTGGGGTTGCTACGAGTTCATCCCTGATTGAAGTCAATTGAGAAGACACTTAAAGTAACGGCGAAAGCGTACTTGGAACTAGTACGTGGTTAGCTCGTAGAGCGGAAAAACACTATTTCCGGGTGGACAGTTATAACTTTGAAAATACGTTTACTGAACTGTAAGGACATTACCCCTGTCTAATACTAAGACAGTTCTGATACAATCAAATTTTCATATGAAGGTACTTTTAAATGAGTGCAAACTAACTTATCATTGACCACAAGGTAGCTTTCGTTTACTGAACTTTAAAGTCATTGCCTCTGTCTAATACTAAGACAGTTTCGATACTATAAAATTTTCAAATGAAGGTACTTTTAAATTGACTGAAAATTAATTTATCTCTGACTACAAGGTAGGTTTTACGCTGTCAGTTTCTATGTTATTTGGGCTGACAATGTCATGAGATTACTACCCCCCTCCTCCAAATGACAGATTTGTATGTAAAAAAGTAACTACATTTGAGTGAAGGGAGGGCGGGAAACCCAGGTTATCTAGCACAGCGTCTTACTACCTGTACGGTTTTTACGCTAGCGAATTAGGAAATCTTTCAGCGTTTACGCTGTGGAGAGAGAGAAAGAGTGCATCAATAGGATTCGAACCTGGGACTTTTGACGAAGTTGCAGGGACTCAAACCCTCGCTAACTTCCACTAATTGAGGAACCATTCAAAGAATGCCCATAATTGTGCCCTGTGCTTGAAAGGATATAATATATGTCTCATTAAATATTATGTTGTATTCCTGCTAAAAATAAGCCTGTGTTTGAAGAAAGCTAAATTATCTTTATCTCTTAGCTTCGACATTTCACTAGATTATTGTTAAACTTTAAAATGCAAGGTTTATGATTTATTAAAAACGTATTGAAATTTTTTAGCACCGCGTCTTGCTACATGTTCGGGTTATACACTAATTTGGTAGTGAGGAGGAAGGTTAAATTTAGAGGAAGTATACATGCATTTGCGTGGAGAAATAAAGAGAGCGTGAAACCTTTCAAGAAAATAATCTTCAGTACAACCGAACGGAATTGAACCACGATAGCTTTCGCGTCATTGATTTCTATGTTTTATGGTTTACAATGTCAAGAGAGATTACAACCCCCCCCCCACACTATTCCTTGCTTCTTTATACCTAACACAACGTAATTATTACATTGGCATACAAACCTAGTGGAGTAGCAAGACGTGCTATTAAAAAATTAAGTCTTGTACCTGCCTATACCCTGCCATGTTGTACAGATAGTGGTCCTGAATATAATTAATAATAATAATAATAATAATAATAATAATAATAATATTATTAGCATCGCGTCTTATTAACCGTTCGGGTTATACGTTTAAGTACTAATTACTCTAATGGATTAGGAATTTGGAAGGTTGAATTAGAGGAAATGAACCCGTATTTGCATGGAGGGAGAGTGGAAAACCACCCCCAGGTCAGCCATCTGAGATTCTACCTTCGATCTCCCCGTCCTCAGCAGTCGAGCAGCTCAACACCACAAAAGCGTTAACTAACTACGCCACCGAAGTTGGTCTGAATATAATTGAATTAACATTCTGGTCTAACCGGTTAGGGTCAAACCCCTATATTCCTATAAATAATATCAAAATTTATTTATAAAATGGAAACTTGGACGTAATTATCTGTTGAACTAGAACACATTATCACATTTGATGTATCGAATCATTTTAAAGCAATAAGCGTTGGGTGAAAATTAATATTACTCCCTCAATGATGAGCTATGTAGTAATTACCGATTCTATCTCGATCTAAATTAGATATAAAGGTTCAATACTTTTCTATAGAAAATGGGATTTGGTTCCTATATACATATATAGCTGGTTTAGAATAACCCTGTCTTCTTTTGTGAAGATAATAATAAATTCCGGAACAGCTGATTAAACATGACAATGGTAAATTCAACAAAATCCACATCAGGTATTTATACTATTTTCCTTTACATAACTTAAAAGTGTTTGATTTAATTTTAAATTTGTGGCTGTTCTAAAAGTTAATGTTTGTTTAATCTATCCATAAACTATGTTTGAGGCAAAATTTTAGTCTAACCGGTTAGGGTCAAACCCCTAACTTCCTATAAATATTATAAAAATTTATTTCTAAAATGGAAACTTGGACGTAATAATCCGGTAAACTGGAACCCATTATATGGTCTCAACAATTTTTAATTATTATTTGACACAACAACTTACTACTCGTTCGCGTTATACGCCTTTCTCATCACAGTGTGTGAAGTATTAGGCTGTCTGCCCACGGCGCCAAGTGTCCAGAACAATACGTTATCCATCATACGTAGAGAAAATAAATGATACCGAACTCCGCATGGACATTCTCACTCCATTGATTAAAAATAAATATATTTGCTCAAAGCTTGTAATAAGCAAGAATAGCGTTATACATATGTTAAATTTATTTTTATTCCCCGACTTAAATTTTAGAGATTGGTTTAAAGAATTAAAGTCCTTTCTAGTATATTTGAAAAAATAAAATAAGATCGATATTGGGTCTACAAGGGTCTGTACATTGTAATAAAATTTATACTTCCGTTAAAAATTTTCGATGTTTTATTAGGTGTTGTACATCTTAAGGTTATCACATATTTATTTAATACTTAATTTATAAATTTAGACCATTAAAAAGGTAAATATTGATTAATGAGTCTTAAATAATAGAGATAGATCATTTCTGTAGATATATTTCCACTAATATGTTAAAGAATAAATGGAATGGAGCTCCGCACAGAATTTCTCACTCTATTGTTTGAAAATGGAGATATATACTCAAAGCTCGTCATATACGTGAAACTAAATAATAAACACTTGAAAATCCAAGCATAAATTGCTCTATACTTATGTAAAACTTTTTTTTTAGTTCCGGTTTTAAATTTTATAATTTTGTTTTTAAAGAATTAAAGTCCTCATTTGTATGTTTGCACCGACAAAAAAGATCAATGTTGCGTCCACAAGAGTCAATACTCCGTAATAAAATTTCAACATCCGGTTGAAATTTTCGATATTTTATTTGGTGTTGCAAATCTTAATGTCATATCATTGCTATTAAAATCCTAATTTATAAATATTGATCAATAAAATTGTAAATATTTATTATTGAGTCTAAAATAGATATAGATTATTGTTGTACAAACATTTCTCCTAAGAGAATTAAAGAAAAACAACATAAACATTTGGATACTTACTCGTATTTAATTACTCTATGGTATTAGAGAATTATTGCATTTAACTTAAGTAGTATATCTCTACAACTAAATCTCACAAAAGTTTATTGATATATTTGCCAATATCTCAGAAACTGTTGGATTTATAAAAATATATTACATATACATTTTTTTATTTTCAATGGTAATACAATATTGCAATGTTAAGTTATTTAGTATCTCAAACAGTTGTGGAGAAACGGAAGTTTTTATTTTGTAAGGTACCCTAAAATTCATGATCATGGTGAAATGAAAAAAATAGCCAGTTTGTTCATAATCTTAATCGCCACCTAGAAACGAATTTGAATCAAATTCCTGAGAGTCTACTTTAAGAAAATCTATTTTTTTCTTTTAGCCTTTTCTTAAACTATTCTTAAATTTAAGTTTAAACAGACACACAGACTGACGTCATTGAAAAGACCACTTTTTTGTGTCTCGGGGAGGATTAGGTGCGGGGGGGGGNCATTATCAACAATTATTGTTAGCTTTTCTTTAACAGTCGCAATACTTTTACATTTTGTGTTAGAAAAGTTTAAAAATATATATATATATATTTACGTATAGCTTGAATGTTATTGGTTTTATGAAAATATGATTCTTATAAATATTTTTATTATAAAGAGATTTACATATTTGTAATGATAATTAATTTAATATCTCAAATAATTTAGGCGATATTATAAAAAAAATGTTAATTTACGTATCAGACCGAAATACTAGAAGTCATTTTGCCGAAATATAAAGTGATGCTATTTTGTCTGGAATATTTATAAATGTTTATAAACTAGATTTAATCATAATGGTTAGAGCCGATTTTGGGTAAATCGACTATCTCTCATTTTGCCCCTAAGTAAACTAGCCTTAATTTATGGGTTAGATATCCAAATCCAAAAATGCCTCGGGGAAACCCTATGAAAACCCTAAATACAAATTTTTAGCCCGATCAGTAAAATGGTTAAGGCTCTAGTTGGAGATACAAACAGACAGACGGAAAGTCTAAAAACCCCTTTTTTTGGATTCGGGAGTTCATGAAACATCAATATTCATTACAATTTTTAGTTCGACATTCTCTTACGATCACAATACTTTATCAACCTGTAAGATAGCAAGAAAGTAAAAAGAAACCTAATTTTTTGAGAAATTTAATCCTATACTTAATCTTTGGAATTAGATAATTACGGTATTGCGATAAAATTTCAGTATAAACTCTCTACATTTAAGCTCACCAAATACTTTTAAAATATTTACAAATATCTCCAAACTATTTTTTTTATAAAGCTATACTTTAAATAAAGTTTATTAGATAATAAATATGGAAATTTCCGCTTCCCAAAAAGTCATTTTAATAGAATGATAATAAACATTTTCTTTATATTATTTATCAACATATAGATATGAATTATAAACAAAATTATTAGAGTAGATTTTGAAAAAAAGGTTTTTTTCTCTTTTTGCAATATAATAAACTTCAGTGCTTATAATTTTAGGGTTAAATAAACAAGAAAACAGACGGCATACCTAAACCAATATTTAGGTTTGGGGGAAATAGAGGTCAGTAAACGTCAAAATTCATTAAAATTTTGAGTTTGAATCTTGATGACCACAATACATTCTCTAGCAGTAAAATAGCGAAAAAGTAAAAATTATACTCAACAATGTAAATATTTTGTCATGTGAAAAAAGCATGTAAGAAGGTAAGCATTTCTAATAGAACGCTGACGTATTTGACCCAGCGTCATTGATCCGAGTCCTGACCGAGTTAAACTAACCGCCAACCGATAATATAATACCTGATTGCCCTTGATTTAAATGCAGAAGTTTATATCTCAGTGCGATATTTAAATATGTAAGTATATTTATTTTGAATGCAAGGAAGTTTCACCTTTTCTACTGACATTTAGACTATGTTTTATTTAAATTAAAAATAGATACAATTACTGTAAGCAAGTTAATATTTAGGATGATTATATATACACTGTGATTCAAAATGAAATAATGAATATGAATAGTGGAAGCTGAATAAAATTATTTATTTCATCTCTAACTCTTTACCATCAAAAGTGCTTAAAACATGTTTACTTTGTTTGATGGAGTAATCGTAAAGTTTTTTTTATGGCTTCTTGCTAGCCATAAAGGCGTCCCCTTGGACAATTTCCCTTCTCAAAAATAAGTCAGCCAAGATCGCTTTTACTGTCACTTAAAAAATGTAAACTCATCATATCTTTATAATCAACTGTTTCAAATCTTTGGTTAGGTCAGTTTAGTAAAAGTCCTCCATCTTTTTCTATCTTTGTACTATTCTTACTTCTTTAATTTCTTCCATACTTCTCCTCTCCCTTGAAAAATGTCTGTTATCTGCTCCTCACATCTCTCTTTTTTCCTTCCTTTCAGTCATTTTCCTACTTATTCCATTTCACAAATTGTCTTTACAATTCTCACTTTTTTCATCCTCATTACATACCCATTACATATCAGTCTTGCATCCTCTATCTCATATACTCCCTATGCCCCTAAAAATTTCCCGGATAATTTCATTCTTAATCTTATTTCTCCTCGTGACAGCTAGCATGCTTCTTATAAACTTCATTCTTTACTCATCTACATTCATACTCTTTCTTACATTCAATGGCCAAATTTCTGCTGCATATGTGACGATGAATCCCAAGTATTCTCTATACAACATTGCCTTTCAGTTAAAGGGCATTACTCTTCTCGTTGGTAGGTATCTGACACACCTATTGAACAACTCTCCCTAATATCTTCTTCACATTACATACTCTCTACTTCCACCTTTCGCCTCAGTCACGCTTCAAATGAGTTTTATATTGTGCATTTTCTCAACTTACTCCATCCCAATTTATTGATTTACCAAGCCTTATCCTCTTCCTTGTCATTATTCTCAATTCACACTTTGTCATGCTAAATTTCTTTCCACACTTTTTGACTTCATTATTCCATGATTGTAGTTATCCTGTATATATTCTTCCTTCTCTCCCCATACCACCAAGTCATTAGCAAATATAATGGCTTTCCTTATTTTCTCTAAGAGATTTTCTGCCACGTTGTCCGTGGCCACTTCCATTACCATTATTAAAAGTAATGGTGAAAGGGCATTCCACTGTTCAATAGATTTTTTATTGGCAGCCACTTCGTCCCCCGTCACCACCATACTCTCTCCTCAGACAACAACTGTTATCCTCATACATGCTTTTCACTCTCATTACAACTCTTCTTTCTACTTCAGCCTCCTCCAATACTTGCCAAACATTATTTCTATCCACGCAATCATACGGTTATTTACATCCATAAATAGCGTTACCAAGTCTCTCTAATATTCATACCTTATTTCCATCAGCGGTTGTATGGCATATATTAAATCTATTGTAGAACTATATTTCCAGAAACCATGCTGTTCCTCTCTCCACCTTCAGATAATTCTAATTCTTATTATATTCTCCAGTATCTTCTCTTATATTTTTGTAGAGTGGCACATCAGCGTTAAACACCTATAATCTGTACAATTCTCCCTCTCTCCTTTTTTGAAAATAGGTATTATAATTTTCTTTTTCCAGTCTTACAGTAGTTTATCCTCCTTCTAATCCACAATCAGTTTATCCATATCCGGAGCTTTTTATTAATTCGTCCTCTTTAATGCGTCCTACACCTCTTTCCACGTCTCTTTAAAACTGTCATAAAGTCGGTATGAAATTTTAATTTTACAAGAAAACTTTTGCACGTAGATCATTTCTATTTGAAATTTAAGGGGAAAAAATAGTTTTTAACAATTCCTAAAACAGAACATTGTTGGAATATTAAATGATATTTCGATACAACCTTCTTTGGAAAGGACGTTTTAGACCATTTTAGAATAGCTTTACCGCTAAGAATTGTTGACAAATCTCTATTCCGTCTTAATAGTGACATACTGTAGTTAATATCTATAAAATTTGTCTCTTTTTGTCCCCCATCTACACCACCGATAATTTTGAGTAATTATTCAAATACGAATGCACTGCACACATTTCTGGCATTACACTCTATCTTCCATACCTCAAGCTAACCTGGAGCTGTTTTGGGTTTGCTAGGATGCACGTTCTAAGACTTTGTAATGTTAATTCACTCCAACGCCAGTCTCTCTAGGCATCACAGAAACCATGTAATACAATTATTACCAAATTATAAATTAGACATACATTCCTCTAAACAAAAAGTTTCTCTGAATTACTAATCATGAATATCGCTTGATTTATATATAATGAGATATGTAAAATTAAATGGCAAATAAAAAGGGACATATTAAATATTTATGTTCACTACATATTTAAGAAATTTAGATAGTTAAAAGTATAATGTATATAATAATTATTAAGTATATATTTATAAATATTTATATTTCCATTGATTTGATTAATTTAATTTATTTTAATTGATCATTTGTCACAATATGCCTATACAACATAAATTTTTTGAATTATGTAATAATTTATTTAATTAAATAAAAAATAAAAATTGATATAGTAAAGTTAAATTTCAATCAAATAATAACATTTACATTTTTAGATATAAAATGTTATATTTGATATTATGATACATTTACCAACCATAAAAAAAATCAATTTCGACAACATGATTTGATTTATAATAGCTATGTACACTATAAAGTAGGTTAAATATAACACAAAGATCTTCTATTCCATATGGACAACTTAAAAATTTCGTTTCCTATACAGAATTATAGTTTCAAACAAAATCTCACAAATCAAGGAAATAGAACTCAGAGTCAAACCACTTATAAGGATGTAAAAGGAAGTCTGGACATGTCCAAAATTAAGAGGTTTCAATTCGACTGGCTTATCTCTATTAAGCGCTGATAGCTTAATTTCATATTCATCATCGCTATACCACTTCTGGGATAGCCCAGATTCCACCACCCTTCTGATGACAACATCTAATCTGTCTTGAAACGGGGAAACCTGAGGAAAGTGAATAACGATTTGCATCAAATAAGAACACTCCTCCATAACGTGGATTAGAGGGTAGCCATCTTTATAGTAGTCGTTTAGTTTTGAGTACAATTTAACTCGAAACGAATCATCAACAAAAGCCATGGTTTGGTTAAAGGCAACAGTGTCAAGAGTTGATTTTAAATTTTTTTTAAAAAAGGATCTTTTTAATATTGTTTTTATAAGTATATCATTAGGATCTATGCCTTCAAATACATCTTGAACATTATCTCCAAAGCCATCTCGGTGAATTACGGCTATGGGTAAGTCTGTCCCAATCAATTCACTCATTGTATTGATATCATTATAATAGTGTGGTTTCGTCAAGTAGCTTGTCAAACTTCCTTGGTATGCCCCCATCAATACCACACACAGCAACAAATATGAACCAACAAAGCATTTTTGTGAAAATGAAATTGAAGTTAAGCTTGTTGCACCACTCACAAATATTCGAACAGTTTCTATTAATGTTTTTATTTCTAAAGTCACGTCTTGTCTAAATAGTTTCCACGACAATGTAATCAGAGGCAGAGCACCTAGAACTAGTGACCAAGTATTAATAGAGAAAGGCAATATCATATTCAAATACTCCGGAATGCGTTGTGCTTTTGGTACCATGATTTTTAAACAATGTAGTTCAATAAATGCTGTAGATGTGTACATGTTCTTTAAAGTTTTAAAGAAAAGGTTTCCGTAAATATCAGGCAATTTTTTATTAATTTTGGAGGTTTTGTCTCCAAAAGTACCAATAGTTTTTTCTTGGCTTGTTGTATTTATAATCATAAGAGTTGCGTATAAGAACCAATTTTATAATTTGGAAAGATTCATATTCAGCCTTTATTACACCTGATTTAAAACCATAATGTCTTTCGATTTCAGTCGTTTTTATTTCATATCCATATGTATCTCTGAGTTTGTCTGAAAATATATTATTATTTGGATTTTTCATCAAAGTTTCTGGTAGCTTAGAAAATGATCCCTTGTTTTTAAATTGATTGTAAAACCAGGTTTTTGTAGTTTGTTTAGGTAGGTTAGTGTTACTTTCGTAGTTTGTTAAGGAAATTACAGGAAACCAAATTACAACTACATTCAATATAAGAAATTCATTCCATGTCCTTTGACATGTATTTTTTAAGATTATTATATCTTTCTGATCTTGTGAAGTAACAATTATTATATATGGTGTTCTAGGATTACCCAAGAAAGTTCCTCTAAATTGAGCCAAAGTCGTCCAAAATGTCAGATCAATATTTACAACAAACCAAAATACCACTTTTGGTTCTCCCATAATACCATTGATTAGTAGAGTATCAGGGAACATTTCTTTTAGTTCTAAAGTTTGGTTCTCATAAATATAAAAAGTTAAAGTAGGAAAATATTCCATAAAGTGCATTTGTTTTAACAATTCATTAGAAGCATGGAGACAGTTTTCTTGTATTACCACGACGGATAGGGGGTGAGGACCACTTCTCCGAATAACGTCAATGATGGGATGAATAGTCTCTGTGAGGCTGTTATTAGTTCCGGTAAGTCCAACCGAAATATTAAGTTTGGTTTCGATATCGCTTACAAAGTACATCAACAAAATAATAAATAACACTTTCATACTTTAACTAACGATAGTATTTTTCAGTAAAATAAGATTATAGAATAGTGGATTTACTTTGTTAACAATACTGACAAAGATGTTTTTCTCGATGTAAATTTTAGACATAAACCGAATTTAGCTATAATATTCATTCATACACACACAAATATATATGTATATCTATATATATATAATCAAAATATATATATAATAAGGTCACTGGATATATTGTACAATATTAATTTTGTCTCAATAATCTTTTAACACATCAAATTTGTAAAATATTGCACTTAATCTTGGTTTTGAATATTCCAGATATAGTATACATCTACTTGTAAGTATGAATACTAGGTCTACTCAACCTGAGCATTCGTTGGATCTTGAACAGTTCCTCCGTCATCTGTAATAACTAAACATTTGTACTGGAGAAATAAGAAGTAAGGAAGTTTCCCGTTTATTTCCTCACTGAGCCAGACAGTACAGTTTCACATCTGTCTGTCAAACGTTCTTATATTACTCTTGTATATCCTTGTCTAGCTAGTGTTTATATTATGAACTTCATGTTATAGAGGGATGCAATCAGCCCACTTTTACTTGCGTGGCTTTAATTGCTGAAAGTTAAATGAGCGTTTATTAAATATCATTATCTAGATAAATTACCATAAATTAATAAATGGTATATTAAATGGCAAACTAATTAAATATTTAAATATAGTATATAATTAGTTTAATTTAAATTAAATAGATAGGCTTAGTCTTATTTTCTTGGAATTCAAAGCTAATATTTCTGTAGAATTGTGATTAATAATTGCAAACTACGGGGCATTAAAGAATGTATAGGTCTACATTTAATAAACATGAAAATTCTAAAGCTTTCACAAATATAATTTACTATATTTGTTATATTAAATTATCTCAAAATGAATTTCTTGTTAAAAGCTTTGTGGCCCTTATATCAGATGTTTACTTTTATTTGTCATGTTTATTTAGTTATAAAGAATATAAATAATATTTTTGAGTAAGTAATTGGTTTTACTATACATGTATATGGCTAAATTACGATTGTACAATTTAATTTTGAAATTTAGAAAAATTTAAATGTTGTGTTTTCCCAGAAACCAAACTCTTCACTTTAATGTTGAACATATAATTTATCGCTTTTTGAAATTACATGCTATTAAATTCACTACCTTCTCGTATAATATATTCGATTGTATCTGAACATTATACCATACCTTGTTTATCTCTAGTTAGAATATTCTGGTGATATTTTTAATTTTATTATCTTAACCATCCCAGTTTGGAAAATGTTCAAAGTGTCTGTTTACCATTTAAATTAGACAAAGGAAAATAAGTTTAAAATAAATTAATCTTTTTCACACACAAGCTCACCATAAAGGAACTAAATCTATGACCATTATACTTATATTTAGTCTTAATAATTACTTGGGTCTATTAAAATGTGGTTCATAGATGAGTAGATATTATATTAATATTAGTATTACAATATTGAATTAATAGTGTGTTTTATTTATCACTACGTTTCAAGGAACCATCAGCTTATCTGAATTTAAATTAACGTGGTATAAATAACGAAGGAGTAGTTTAGAAATATGTAACCCCATTTGCTTAAAGTCAATTTGGGAAAAACCATTTAGAAAAATCCCCACTCGATTTACGTTACCAGGTTTAAACTCCGACCTCCCCATCACCATAAAACAAGACTAGACGAACTTTATGTTTAGATCACGAGCCTATCAATGTAGGTTGGCTAGTATTTAAGAATATGTGTCTAAGAAATCTCTAAAAATAACTACAACTATACTTATTGTTTTATTAGTTATGTTTCTCATAAAAGATTACTAATGTATGTTATTATTGGTTTGAAAATTTTAAGTAAATATTATTCATTTAATTAATAACTTTTGGAAGAATAAACAACAGCCATTATTTAATCATGTAGAATAAATTGTAATGTGTGTAGGCTATAATGTTAGTAGAAATAATTTAAACAACATTATTATTTTAAACTGATATAAAATGTTGATAAATCTACACTACTATATAATTCTAACAGATCAACATTTCGCAAACTTTAAAGTGAGATTATTAGTATATTTTTTAATAAGTTCTACTATTCTCATTCCTACCCATAAATATAAATAAATGATTAATCTTGACGGTTAATAAGACAGGATGTGCAGTTTATTTATATTTTAATTATACAATTCTGTAAAATCTTCTGTTACTTAAGAAGGTCTATATTAGTTGTAAGCTTATTTTTAGGTTTAAAATATTTAGAACGTTTATTTTGAAACTCTAGTTAAGGGTTAATCTTAGATATGTAGAAAGTCGTGCGTTCTGATAAACACTAAGATTCTTTGTTATTTCATTTTATTTTTGTTAGTAATAAAATGATCTTGAACAACAAAAATACTGATTACTGTTAAAAATAGATAATTTGTTGTGAAAAATTCAGAAGGAATAAACAGAGCTCACAGGCGATCGATATATGATAGTATACTACGCTATTTATGGGATTAGATTGTTTAGGATAAAAAAGTAATTTTATGATAATCTTAAAAAAAATCCCTTTGACATACCTCTTCCCAGCTGAGAATAACCTTCTATCAACACTTCTGATATTTCGACCATGGTTAGACATAATTTGATTCTAAATTAAATTTCCGTTAAATTATATAACATAAGCTCATGTGATATCATTATTTTTAATATTCTAATTACATTTTTTTTAAATATTTTCATTTTTCAACGTAAATTGTTGAAAAGAAATGTGGCTCTATAGCAAACTATACTACTAACATTAAATTGTGTTAAAAGTTTCAGCTTACAGCGCCATACCACCGGCTTAAGTGTAGGTAAGTAGTTCTATCTGCGGCATATATGATTAGTATATTTATCAACATTCTCTATTGACCTGAAACTCTATAAATTTTCTAATATATCGGATTGGAACTATATGATATATTAAACTATTGATAGATTCACTTTGAGCTTAAATCTTTCATTTGGTCTAAAATATTAGAGTAATCATGTATACATTCATTTTGAGCTTAAACCTGTATTTAAAATATATTTGAAACTTGAATTTAAATTAATTAGTTCG
The DNA here is from genome assembly GCA_902151425.1 of Timema shepardi. Taxonomy (NCBI): domain Eukaryota; kingdom Metazoa; phylum Arthropoda; class Insecta; order Phasmatodea; family Timematidae; genus Timema; species Timema shepardi. The sequence goes on from CABFVX010006666.1 coordinate 31,443, forward strand.
CCACTAGTTAACTGGTTTGAATGATTTATATTTTTTGATATGCTTTCACCAGCTTGTTTGTTTTTTTCGAACCTCTTAAACGCTTTATAGTTAGTAGTATTTGGGCAGGTATGTTCGTTTTTCATGCCGAGGGATAATTGTGATTTCGTAGTGACGTATTTGACGTCAGCCTGTGTGTATGAATGTATGATGACGTCTCAGAATGCATTTCATCTAGACGTCACATATATCATATTTGAATGAATTATAATAATAAGTGCCAGGTACAGTGACGTAATAATATAATTAATTGTGCAGGAGTATGTACGTTTTTACAGTGACGTCGTAAGATAATAATTTTGGTTGGATGGGGGGGATATTGGTAGTGACGTTTCAATGCCGTATGTCAGGTATAAACCCGCTCTGAGCCAGCAATTGTAAGTATGACGTATGAGGGTATGGTGTAATTAAAATATTGGTATGGTAATCCGTATCTGTGACGTAAGAAATTGGCGTTAGTAGTAATGGTTGTGTGACGTTACTGTCACATTAAAAACTCACTATAATATTTTTCTAGTAGGTTCACTGAAATAAGGTGGCTTTATCTGTGCAAAGAAGATAAGGGTGGACACATTATAGTTGTTGTTAATATTGTACTCTCGCTAAAATAAGACAAGTTTGTTTTTGAAATAAAATAGTATTTTTATAGGAGGTTCACTGAAATAAAGCGTCTTTGTTTATCCAATTAGAGATAACAAACTATTGAATTTTTATAGTATGTTCACTGAAATAATGCGGCTTTGAATTTGCCACCTCCTTCTCTATTACACAGTGTTTATTTCCAAACGTTGTCTCAATGACCTTGAAAGAAAATCAATACAAGAAAAAAAATGAATAACTGTCTTAGGATTTAATAAAAGGTTTTAACTTTTAGAAATAATTAATACTAAAATTAGTAAACAATATATTAATAATATTATTTAGCACCGCGTCTTACTACCCATTCGGGTTATACGCTTTAAGTATTAATTACGCTAATGGATTAGGAATTAGGAAGGTTGAATTAGATGAAGTGAACCTGCATTTACGATGGAGGGGGAGTGGAAAACCATTTTAAAAAAAAACAGTTCAACCAACCGAGATTCGATCCACGATCTCCCCGTACTCAGCAGTCGAGCTCAACACGACTAGCGCGTTAGCCAACTACACTACCGAGGCGGTTATTAAGAAATATAAATGCGCGTATTACCACCCGAGTTCAGGATATCAATTTAGTATCATATATAGATTGGGATAACATAGAAGTAATGTATCAGAAGTTACTTAGAGGAAATGTGAGAAACAATTTTTTTAAAAAAAGCCCCTTTAGTTCACTCAAACGGAAATCAAAACTGTACTTCCACATCTATATAAAAATCAGTTGGACAACCGCCTTTGTGTGGTGACCTAGAGTTTATCCAATCAGCCGCTTCGATACATCTACCTTAATACACTATAATATAAGTCAATAATATTCAATATGGGGTTAGCAAAGATATATTTAGGGGGCACGTAAAAAATGTATATACAAGGTGTTTTAGTGGTGATAAGTCAAAATTTGAGGGCTAGTGTTGGAGAACAATGTTGAATTAAAATGAGATATGGAATGGTGGGCCGGAAATGTTTCAGTCAAAAGTTTTAGGTGAAAAACGCGCTTATTATTTAATATATTATTTTGTATGTAGACTATTTAATTTATTTTACATGTAGAGTATAGAATAGTTTTAGATTGCATTATGAACCAAAAACTTTGTGGTATACAATTGAAGAAAAATTATATCAGGGGGTAAGCTAGCAAAAAAAAAAGAATATAATTAGTCCACCTCAGTGGTATTGGAATATAGTGCTCACATCAGAGCCCACAGTTCATGGATTCAAACCCAGCCGAAGACAACAGATTTTTCTTGAGAGATAAAAATCAGTAGCACAAATTCCCTCGGATGGGAAAGTAAGGACGTATGTCACATGTTGATTGTGTATATGTAAAATAATACTGGAAGGTATGTTAGAATACCTTTCCCGGTAAAAACTGGAAGACCCTTTCACACTCGCTCATATAAACTTTCTTGTTCTGATTGAATCAGTCGGTTTAGAAAATGCACGTAAAATACCTGAAATAAGCTAATTTAAAAAAATATCAATTGATTTAATGTAATCCGCCTCCATACGTCGACTGTAGGATATTCTTACGTACAGTTTAATATGTTTATCGAATGGCCACATTGTATACAATCAGTAGGTCGTTAATGTATTTTTCTGTCACTATCTTTGTTTCGTGGTAACTCTATCGCTCTTACACAAGGCGGCCTTGCAAACAACATTCCGGCACAAGGCACCGACCAGCTTGAACCAATCCCTAACCAAGGTGGGCAGTCCAAACTTCACAGTAAGGATCTTTTCTGGCAGCTAGAGAACCTACTAGATCTACTCTCACTTATGGATACGTCAAACCATTTGACCTAATGAAGTTAACTTTGATAGATATTATCAATACCTATAAAATAACACCGATTGTTTTAGTAAAATGTTACCAATGTTGGTCACAATTTGTATTATTCGAAAAAAGTCCTTCTTTTGAAAAGTGAACTGTAGTCATATCTTTGGCTAGCTCGACCTTGAGTCTTAGAAACAATATCATCGAGAATACGATCTCTTTTTAATTTATAGTGTATTTAACTTGCTCTTTTATGAACACATGCTGAACTTTCAGACTAACTTAACCTAGGACAGCACGTCTAAAACTACACACCCAGCCCTAGATCCTAAATATTTACTAATTGGATAGCAAGACTTACAAACAAGCTTAATCTAGGACAATAATTCTAATAATACACACCCAGCCTTAGCCGCTAGATATTTACTAATTGGATAGCAGGATTTACAAACTAGCTTAACCAAGGGCAGTACCTCTAATAATACACATTCAGCCCTAGCTGATAGATATTTACTAATTTGACAAACTAGCTTAACCTAGGACAGTACATCTAACACTACACACCCAGCTAATAGATGTTTACTAATTGTATAGAAGGACTTACAAACTAACTTAACCTAAGACAGTACGTCTAATACTTCACACACAGTTCTAGCTCAAGATATTTACTAATTGTATAGCAGGACTTACAAACTAACTTAACCTAAGACAGTACGTCTAATATTTAATACACAGCTCTAGCTCCTGGATATTTACTAATTGTATAGCAGGACTTACAAACTAAATTAACCAAAGACAGTACGTCTAATACTACACACCCATCTCCTAGATGTTTACTATTTGTATAGCAGGACTTACAAACTAACTTAACCTAGGACAGTACATCTAAAACTACACACCCAGCTCCTTGATGTTTACTAATTGTATAGCAGGACTTACAAACTAACTTAACCTAAGACAGTACGTCTAATACATCCCACACAGCTCAAGCTCATGGATATTTACTAATTGTATAGCTGGACTTACAAACTAACTTATCCTAAGACAGTACGTCTAATACTACACACCCAAATCCTAGATGTTTACTAATTGTATAGCAGGACTTACAAACTAACTTATCCTAAGACAGTACGTCTAATACTACACACCCAAATCCTAGATGTTTACTAATTGTATAGCATGACTTACAAACTAAATTAATCTAGGACATTAGTCTAATACTACACACTCCGAACTAGCTCCTAGATATTTACTAATAGGTTAACAGGACCAACAATTTTTCAAATAGTTTCTTCCTTAGAAGCACCCGGACCAATTAGCCATGGACACATAAACTAAAAGTATTAACTACATGTTTAACAGAAAATACATCTACTGAAGCGGTAGTCGCATGATCTGAGGCGTCATTCTAACCATAGACTGAACTGCTGATGACGGGGAGATAAGGGCTCGAGGCCCAGTGCTGTGTACTGGGGTTAACCTTTTCTAATACGATTCGACACTCTCCCTCCAACCAAATTCAGATACACTTTCCATAAACTCCATCTAACACATCCATAACCCATTAGATTAATTAGTGTATAGGTAAATAAACGAAACAGGAAATAGGAGACCTGGCGGTCTAGGGTGTCAGATTTCGGTCCTAGGGCTACGAAGTTCAATCCTCGGTCTCGGCACCAATTTATCTGATTGCCAAACCCTTCTTTCACCTCTGACAAGACGTGTATTAATCACAACTCGTGAATGTGGTTAATGCCAGGCTTCCACCGTGGTTCGGATCCCACGTTAAACTGTAGGTCCTCGATTTCATCTCACAATCACCCTACCATTACACATTAGAGTAAGTCCGTATAACTCGAACGGGTAGTAAGACGCCGTGCCAATATTAATAGTAATAAGTAGTAACAATGAATGAAAGAATAATTGATCATTATCTAATACAAAAACGTAAAATGATAAAGCTTAAATATGTCTCTTTAAGGTGAAAATGTAGGTACGTAATTAAAGGTAATTTTTTTGCAGTTTTTATATCAAAACATTTTACTAGGCAAACAAATAATTTTCAATATAAAATAACTCTCCCCTAATTTGTTAGGATGGGTTGCATCCTAGGATAAGGGGGGGTGACTATATATATGGCTGTGTGGGCTCCCAATTGATGTACTGAAAAACACGTGATGATGTTAAGAAGTTTTTAGAAATATATAAAAAATATTTTAAATTACTTATTCGGGAGCTAGTGACAGAACGAAATATAGTAAAGAATGCTTAGTTAATAGTCTGACTGACACTCTATGTGATCCTACATGGCTACGAACTAAGGTACTTTGGCAAGATGGTAACCCCATCCCACGTATTCGATGATCTGGTGTCCTAACCATCAACTAACAAAATGGGCAGTGTGACACCCCCTCACCCCGGCTAGAATCGTAGGTGAATTGTCAGCCATGTTACCTTGGAAACTCGTACTATTTTTACAACAACTTGGCTTGATTTACAAAAGTATTACTTACAAGACATTCTTGGGTGACCTGGCGGGTAGGGGTAAGGTATCAGACTTCTGTGCTTGGGGTGCGGGGTTCAATCCTCGGTCCTGGTGCAGATTTATCTGATTGCCAATCCCTTCCTTCACCTCTGACAAGACGTGTATTAATCACAACTCGTGAATGTAGGGAATTGCAGACCTCCACCGTGGTTCAGATCTCACGTTAAACTGTAGGTCCTCCATTTCATCTCACAATCACCTTACCATTACACATTAGCTTAAGTGCGTATAACCCGAACCGGTAATAAGACGCGGTACTAATAATAATAATAATAATAATAATAATGATAAATATATTTTAATATATAGACCTATAATAGAAAATAAAATTTAATTCGAAGTTTAGAAGTAAATAGATGGATAGTTTGAGGTCCATTAAGTTTTTCTAGTTTTTACTCGTTTCAAAACCAATTTAACGATCTTTATTAAATCCCCCAATACACCAAGAATGTCAAATAAAGTTTCCTAGAATAGGGGATGTGTTGAGTCAGCTTTTATCGCTTTTTTTTGACAGTATAATTACGTGACGCCCAGTATGGCAGGAGTAAAATTTCATGTCAAGTGTCGTCCTCAATGATAAAAGTCTGCCATTTTGTAAGCTAATTTTTCCAAATGTATTTAATTAAGGTTCACTTTTCCTTGTTTTGTTTTTTATATGTAGAGGAGAGTAGGGTATTATGGAATACCATTTACATTTTTTGTATGTAATTTACTGTTTCTTAGTAAATCTCCCCAAAGCAGGATGAACACATCCTGTAATTAACTATAGTTAATTTTAACATGTGTAAAAAACTATTATTAATTTTCTTGTTTATAAAAAATAAAAATAATAAAAATATAACAAACGGAGGGTAATATGAAATAGTCGGGTGATAAGGAATACGAGGTTTATACAATGAAAAAGCCATCTAAAGTACAGGAAACCTATTTATTTCTAATTTGAAAAACCAAAACTTTAATATAATGAGTACTTCATGGAAATAGACAGAAATCGCACACGTAATCTGCCTTTTCTGCCCCTGTACAGTCAAGATGAGCCCACAAAGAGCAGCTTAAACACTGAATCCAAATCTCCCCTTTGGAATCTTCGGAGAATTTTCCATCACAGAAGATGCACTCAGTGTCTTTGTTGTCCGGTTCTTTTCCTGGTGGCATGTAGTCCATTACAGATGACA